>BMAV01009828.1:206203-217985 GCA_019973955.1 Trichonephila inaurata madagascariensis | reverse complement strand
CCCAGGAAGTCGTTTTTCTTGGAGGACCTTGAGTGCCATCAGCTCCTTGATGCTTTAAAAAAATGGGCTATTCGTTGATGGAAAGGAGTTGATGTTTTGGAAATTCTTCTCGTCGTTTTCCGTTCGTTTTTTGATTCGCCAGCCGAAAAAGGCTTCGGTGATTTTCTCGAGAAAGCTTAGAAGCTCTCAATCTCTTTTCTCCTTTTTCATCTTCTTTTGTTACTATTATTCGAGATTTTCTTTATGTTTCCGAAAAACGTGCCATTTTCTTTTTCTTTCTTTCTTTCTTTTTTTTTTAATTTACAATTCTCAAACTAATATTGAGATAAGAGGATGTGTAGTGTTTTCAGGGTTTATTAGTGTTTATAAACGTATTTAAAATTTCTACACGTAATATATACGACTTTTCAGCAAAATGTAAGTCAAATAATAAATAATTTATTTCTATTGTTTAATTACTTAGTAGCCTAAATTTAATAAAATTGTTATAATTTTCAATACGTTATAATTACCTATATTATATAAATTATTAATAAAGTTAAAAGGTGAAAAGTTTGTTTTTTTTAAATATAAAAACTTTTTTTTATATTTAAGTTCTGCATTTTTGACATTCTTATTTATATGCAGAAGAATAGAGGAAGCTATTATATATTTTTGACTTCATAAATTGTAAGTATTACCATAATCTGTTCTTACTCAATATTTTCTTAAATATACTGTTGACTCAAAACCCCAGCCATTTGGAAACAAATTTATATAAAGTTGTAGATAAAGTAGTTGGATGTGTGTGATTAATTTAAATAATATTTAATTCTTTTCTTCTAGTGATTTTAATTGAAATATCTATTCTACTACAGCTTTTAAACTGTGGTGCTGAGAAAAATATTTAGTGGATATGGTTTCATTTTCTAAAGTTGTTTTTTTAGTGATGACACTCTTATAAAATATTTTGTCAATATTGTTGTTGCTAAGAACACAAACAAAAAAAGAAAGAAGGAATATGTTTCTGATTTTTGTAAAACTGTTTCCAAAAGCTATTAATGTTGTTCTTTCTGTTGTTATTTGTTAGTACAGAAGATAAAAGGTATATATGAACTGTTTTAGGGTTTATTTTGAAGATTTTGTTTTCCTGTTCTCTGTATGTATTTTTTAAGTACTTTTTACGGAGAAGTATCGGTGAAAAAAAAACTTAAAAGTCTAAAAAAAAAGAAACGCATCTACCCTTTTTTTTTAGTTTATTCTATCATAAATATCTACAAAAATCATCTAGTATCTTTGGGCATAATTTTCGCTACCATGATTTTAAGAAAAGTTAACACCTTTCACTTTATCTTGAAAATTTTTATGAATGTCGCGAACATAAAAGGACAAAAGACTTGTAGGTTCTATTTTTAGAATGTTCAAACGTTTTCTTTTAAATTTCAAATATTTTTCGCGTTACAAAATCTTTTAGAATGACTTTTACTCTATGCCTTCTTTTGTGAGTCATTTTGTCGGCGAATTTTTCAGATGAATAACGCAAAATTTCCCTGGTTTTTTCCCCCCTTCTTTTTTCAAAAATACATGAATCACTTCTTGTATAAACAGTTGAAAGAGCTCGAAGTTTTTCCCTTTTCTTTACATTTTTCCCCCTTCTTGCTGGACACGAGCTGACATATGATGTTTTCGAGAAACAATAACTGCGGGATGCACTTTCGCACACTCCCGAGGGGGGGGGGGGGGGGGGTAGAAAAATGATAAAAGCCCCCACAGGATCCTCATAACTCTTTTTCCGTCCCAGTTGCGAAAACTGCGCGCGTTTTACGAATGCAACAAATTCTGAATATTTCAACGCTCCTATAAAAAGTATGGGGGAAAAGGGAAAAAAAGAGGGGAAAAGATTTTGGTGTCTTGATGCTGATAACAAAAGCCCCAATTCATATACAATAGGAGGGGGAAAGAACAGGGTGTCATGTGGAGTTGATGGGGGAATGGAGGCAAAAAAAAAAAAATCGTTTGGAACATCCCCAACGCCGGTATAAAAAAAAATTTCTTTTTACTACCAAAATATACAAGCCCCATCCTCGTGTAAGGTGGGATGTGACGGTTTTGAATTATGCGTCCTGTGTTAAAACATAGATCAGCGCTCTTGTGTTTAAGGAAAGAAAACTTTACACATATTTTTGCATTTTCTTTTTCATATTCCAAAGAAGGATTCCAAATGATCGTAAAATGAGCGACATAGCTCCTCCACCCCGTTGCAGCGATAAAGTGCACCCTAGCAAACTACAAACATATAAGATATTTCGTGGTTTTTATGTTTCTTTCCTGTTTTTGGAAGTGGTCATTCGATCGAAAGGGGGGTGTTAGTCATACAGAATGACATGAAACGGTGCATGCCATTCTCATATCCAGCAGTCGGCCGTAAAGGAAAGAATTGCTTATTCATCGTGCACCTATTTACACTTGTGTACAAAACGAATGCTTTTTTAGGGTATCGTAAAGGAGTTTATCGCGAGGAATATATTTTTAGTTAATAATAGATCATTTAATTTCTCGTATTGAACTTTTGATTTTCTTTAGCTGATAAAACATTCATGTAACGAAAGATGACAAGTCAAAACACAATTTATCTATTTATCTTCATGCTGGTATTGAAAGTTATATAAAAGATGTATATTTTAATGAAATGGTCAGTTTTTCGAACCAGACGTTTTACATAAAAAAAAAAGTTATCAATGTCTGTCTCCGTTCAGTAATTAGTAAACGGATGTACAGTGAGACCCCGCTTAACTTGGGGTATACGTTCCATCAAAGTAGAGCGTAATATGAAACAGCGTTAAACGAGGTCTCTCATGTAAATAAGGGGGGTTATGAAAAAATGGGTAGAAAATTGGTCAGGTATTTTACCATTAAATTAATTAATTATGTGTTTTTGTAACAATGGAACAAAAATTTATTTCTTACAAATATAGAAACATTATAAACGACTATACATATAAAAATAAATAAAATTCTAAGTCAGTATGTTTACATTTCTGATCATTCAGTCTCTTCTGTATTTCCAATTTTCTGCCATTTTATCAAGAAGGTAGATTGGCTTAATGGCAATTTGCGTTCCATTTCGTCGTCAATACATGTAAAAAGTCGTTTTTCCATTTCCTCTATTGTATTATTTCTAAAACGGGTAATTCTAGTTGCAGAGCTTGTCGTAGTTGCAGTTGTCTATGACAATATTTTTTCTTTACTATTAAGAATGGCCCTTATTGTTAAAGTTGCCAAATTCAATGTAGCACCAATTTGAGATTGACGTTCACCGGTATCTGATCTTCTGATCACTTGCATTTTAGTTTCTAGTGAAATGTTTTTTCTTGTTGCTTTATTTTCGTGTTTTTTATTATCACTCATGATAAAAACTAAAAATCATAATATTTGTCACTACAGCAATCGTTATATTATATAAATTTATACTTACAATAGCGTCAACAAATATTTTAAATGATAAAAATACGTTCGTATTATACCCCAGGAAAGAAGAAACACAGGTAAACTTCTTCGGATATCGGGAAGCCTAACGCTGCGTACAATTTCAGGGAATTTTACTATTCAAATAAAACAGCGTTAAAACGAAACAGCGTTAAGCGGGGTCTTAATGTACATATCAAATTAGCGGACCAGTCAAGAAAGTGCAAGGCGTAATAACAGTCTTTTGTTATTTAGCTGGAAAATAAGGCTCCCAAGCTAACCTTATTTTTTGATAGCATCAATGTCTGTTTAAAAACATGTTTTGATTTCTTTGAATAATCTCTGAAATCTTTGAACTTCGAAATGTTACCAACATTTTCCCGAATATATAAAAATTTGCTCACATGTTTGATAAATTTAGTGAGTTTTTAAAATACCTAGAAATTATTAATCTGTACTCAGATTCAAATTGATTCACTATAAGAGACTCCCAAGACATCTTTGTATGTGAAACTGGTTTATATTTCTCACTGCATATAGAACCTTTTCTGTGTGCATAATCGAATAATATCTTATGTAGAAATTTCAACTATAGTGTGATTCTCCGTGATTTGGGACAAGACGTAGTGATGTAATTTTCTGTTCTTTAGTTTGATCTCTAATATGGCTATTTTTATTTTAAAAAATATCTTGCTGACTTAATAACTGAAAATCTTGGCATTTACTTTTATTATCAATCGAAGTAGATAATATCGCTCTTAACCATTCAATATTCACATACATGCTACAAATATCCATTTTACCTAAAAGAAGTCTGTTAATTATTATTATTTTTTTTTTTTTTTACGTTTTGATTTTTTTTTCGATGTGTAGGAAGGTTTGTAGTTTTAAAAGATATTAGAACATTAAGTACTTAGAATGAAACATTTCTCGCAAGAAATCAATTTTTAGATTATATTTGATTAATCAAATCGTGCTTTTCTCAAACGTATAGAAATAAGATCTAGTTAATTTTCGGCTTACAGGATCAACTTGCACAGCTCTCTCTTGTTTCAAAAATCGTTGGTAACAATCAGATTTCCCTTGAAAATGATATCCAGATAATCCCCACCCTCCACTTTTTGATCACTGATTATACTCGCCCTGTTTTACGGCGAACCCCTTGCGGCATGATTACAAAACTATAAGAGGGTGGAGCGAACCATCTGACGGGGCGCCCCGCGGGGGGGGGGGGAGGGGACGGGGGGGGAGAGGAGAAGGGATGACGGAAGATACTGACATCTCGCTTAATCTCCCGTTCGGCCGTCCATCCTGGCCTAAAAGCAAGAGTGATAAAAACTGACGACCCTCCCCCCCATGCCTTTGGCGACAAGTGATAAGGGGGATTGGCGGCAGGAATTTTGATGGAAAAGCCGATTGCTTCGAAATCTCGCTTGGCTGGATATCTGGCGCCAGGCGGGTGGGGGACGTAAAGGTTGATGGAAAAATGCAGGTTGGTACAGGAGATGGGGGCCACTTCTTTTTGTATCTGACCATCCCACTTTTCGTTTGGAATTTTTCCGTCTTTAACCCAATTTCGGTTTTGTTGAGAACGTAGGGACGTATAATCCGTTTTTGAAGATTCTGTCTGGAAAGATTCACCTCTATCGATGTGGGAGGGTTGCTTTGCATATTGGGAACATCCAGATGGGTGGACTTGGAGTTGGATGGCTCCTTCTTTCTTCCCTTTCTGTAGAAATCGTAAATTTGCTACGTCAGAAAATGTCAGTTTCAGGAAAGAAATTTTGTAAAAAATTGCTATGGCGAGTGTGTAAGGTAAGTGTGACAAATAAAGCCATGGTTCAATTGAATTGGAATATAATGGATTTTTGATTCGTCGTTTCCAGCGCAGACGTCGTCAGTCCATGACTGCTTTGAATATCAAATTCCTTCAGGTTGATGGATTTAAATTCTTCTCAGTTCTTTCCTAGGATTTAGAAAGTTTGTAGAAAATTCCATCTTGGGTCAGTTGGGTTCTTATTTTTCATTTGTCTTAACGTAGGGAAAGTGTCCGAATAAAATCATTAATAAATTAGATTTCCTAAAAGGAATTTTTTCCTCCCAATGATTCATCATTTTCATTTTATTAAGTTGTCTCCCACTTTACGAATACGTCAAGGAAAAATCAGTACTCACATAGTTTAAATATCCCAAATTCTGCATTTTTTATGTGTCAAGAAAAATTTTTACAAGATTATCATGAATTATTTCATTTGTGGTTAACTAAGTCTTCTATATATTAAATACAAAACCGCATGAAATATATTCTCAACAGATGCCAATATTTTCTGGATAATAACATCTGTTTGAGATATTGGAGCAATAACAAAAGTGGAACTTGAAAGCAGAGATTTTTCAGATTTTTATGATATTCACAATCAGGAAAACAAACAAAAAGGGAAATTTAATTTATAAATTCCAAAATTTCATATATTACCACAGGAAGGTAACGGGAATTGGTCTGTTATCTTCATTTGGAAATCCTTATCAGAAAAATACTTACATTATCTGCGATATATCCAGTACCAGTTCGGTCGACACTGTCTTTGTAAAACTGGTTTTTCCTTTAGATGAGTTTAGAGAAGGCGAAAACAACTTTCATGACTCAGTTTTGGGTTCACTGTGATGTTGATTTGAATACTAAGTTTTTCCTTTGGAATTTCAATTTTTTTTAATTGAATTAATAAAATTTTGAGCATAATATTTTTTAATGTGACTTCGGCTTTTTAGTATATTTAATTCTGATGAAATTCTAATACTCAAAAATTTGTTATACGAAAATTTATGATTACGCCGTTTTAGATTGTTTCAGTGCACACACCAAAAAGCTTTGAAGTAATTCAAAGTTGAATTAATTTATTCATTTGTTATAATTTTAACCCAAAAGTATGATTTCCAATTTATTACCTGACATATTTATGAATATTTAATTAAAGCCCATGTAATAAATCTTTGACAAACAATTTTGTAATGTTAAAATATTTTGAATTTTTTTCCCCCCACAAATTAGTTTTTTACTGTAAGAAAATAAAATCCCATGCTTATAAGTATTAAACTATTTTATCCATAAATATAATTTACTTTGAAAATCAGTACATATGAATTAACTTCGAGAACTTTTTATTTTTAGATTTTATCTTAATTTTCATTAATTGCGAACAGTTGCAGTATATCTTACTTATTATTTACTTATTTATTATATCAACTTTTAATCAAATAGGACTATGGAAAAAAATTGAAATTGGAACGAAATTATTCCAAAGTATAATATTTAGAACATAAATGACACAATGGTTTTGCTTTATTCTCATCAAAAATAAGAAAGAAGGGGGGGGGGGGAGAAAGGGGGCTATTTTAAAGATTAAAATACTCATAATAATTTTTTCTTTTTTTTGATTTCAAGAATTATGAAAAAATTTGTAAATTTATACTTATCAATTAAAACAAATGAAAGTAAAATTACTTCAAAATAGTAAATATTAAATAAAGTTTTGTAGTTTATGCACTGAATATAAATGAATCATTCAAATTACTAATGAAATATAATTTAATTAATTTTATTATAATTTAATTTTTAATCCCTTTCTTATTTTTTCCTATTAAATTATTTGATTGGGTAATCATTGGATAAGTAAAATACGTGACCAGTATGGTATTGATTGAACAAGTTTTATGAATCAAATGATTAAAATACTGTGATTAATTGTTTTATTCATTAAAGAATCACAAAATTAATAAATTAAATTTTTTAAGAAAATTTTCGAAGAAATAGAAATAAAAATGGTTATACAAAAAAAAAAAAAATCTCTTCTACATTTTACAAGAAAAATGAAAGCAAAACTTTTAATTTCACGAATAGCGAGAAAAGTACCTTTAAAATATACTTTCTGACATATGTTGGCAATTTTTCAAACTAATATTATTAATTCAACTTGCCTATTATGAACTTTTTTCAATAGTTTAAGTTTATAGTAACTTATTCTCTAATGAAATACTTCGTCTGCTCTGGTAAAAGTTTTTGTACTTTTGATACACATTGTGTCATGACTGCTAAAGTTATTACCCGTCTGTCTGTGAGAAATAACTTAAAATTTTATCGTTTCAGTAGACATGATACATAAAATTTTTCTTTAAGAACAAAAAAAAATAATATTATGTGTAGTCTGGTATAAAACTTCTATCCAAGAGTTTCTATTCAGTAATATGTTGAATTTTGAAAAGGTTCGTGAGTTTTAAGTTATTTCATTGTTAAAAAAGAATAGAATAAGAATAATTGTGTTTTTACATAGTTAAACATAGTTGAAAAAAATGTATTTATGAATTAGTTCAGTAAAATAGATAAAATTAACTAAGACATTTTATCTGATTAAAAATGTTTTTTTTAATTACATAATGTGAAAACATTATTGAACATTTTAATGCTTTTGACATTCCTCTATTATTTAGAATAACATGAACATTTAATAATGCAGCATTTTTAAGCTGCTTTTTTTCATACATTTTGTTTAATTCGAAAAATAGTCTCATATTTTCTGGCAGGGCTTCTTTTCTTTGATTTTATTGTGTATGCGGAAAAGGCTAAATTCATAACGGTCACGTGATAAATGCAATCACGTGCTCTCAATTGAATTCAAAACGAACATTGGACTTGTACTTGTTTCTACTTGTAAAATTTTGATGTAATATAAAATTCCACAATTCGGTAAATATGTTTAAATACTAAGGTTCTTCTAAACTTTTTTAAAAATTAAAAGAAAAAATTCCTGTATTATACGTGTGTTTTCAAATCATGTGCATTTCATTTACCTATGTGTGTTATTATTGTTGGAAGATATTCGTACGTATTTTTTAAATTAAAGTTTCTGTAAAAAGTAAAGTTAGCAACAGTGAAGGTCTTGAACTGATTGGCTGGTAACACGTGATTGTAGCTATCATGTGACTGTGACAGTGGCGCACACAAGGGAGGGGTCCTGGGGGTCCAGACCCCCCCCNCCCCCCCCCCCAAAACCCTCGATTTTTTTTCCAATTGACTATAATTCTAAGTATATAGAACATAAAATTTAATTAAATATTTGTTATTAATGATTAATTTTATTAATTAATGCTAATTATTTATTCAATAATTAGTTTTTATTGTGTTTTGTTCCCGAAAATCGACAAAATCAAAAGGAGCCTGATACAAGAATGGTGAACTTTCGACCCCGGACCCTTAAAAAATTCCTGTGTGCGCTACTGGACTGTGACATCACATGAATTTAGCCCATTGTGATGATTTAGAACTATTCTTTAATACCTTAATAATTATATTAATTTTTTTTATAACTTAAGCAAATCTTGTTCTCAAATCCAACACATTTTCATTTACATTAAGCTCATACTAAGAAGAAATCATATTAAAATTTGATTATTTCCGATCATTATACCTTACAAACATATTAGTTTCCTTTTTATCATTACTAACGTACTAATTAGATAAATATGAGTTCAGTGTCTGATCCAATGCCAAAACCTGACTGATTTTCTTCTCTCCTTTTCGCCTGAGCACCTTCTGACGATAACGATTCTATCATCATCATCTTTGCCATTCGACTGCCATTAGTAACCCATTCCGCCTTTTTTTAGCAATCCATTTTCCAACCCTGGAGACTACCGATAGTTGTAATATGTGCCAAGAGAATATTGATAAATAGCCAAATCGGCCAACCTTAACACATGGTGCTTTTACCTCAAGGGGCCGACTCAGCAGATTCACAGACGGTGAGAAATAATAACAGAAAAGAATTCCAGCACAAATAAAACCAGAAACTCGTGTCAAAAGGATTTTGCTATTGGTCATGTCGCCATCTTTGGCTGGAAATGGGTTGGGTAACTTTTTGGCGATATTTATGAGTAATGTAATTTTTTTTCCTTTTTACCGAATAGGATGTAACAAAAGCCTTTCAATAAAAAAATATAAAAGAACGAATGTGTGTTAAACTATAGAAAGAATAAATAACTATAAAGTCTATTTTAAAAAGTTTCACTTGCTTTTCAGAGCTTTTGGCATTATTTTTGATGGGAATTACAATCAAATATTGAAGACTATTACATAAATGTGTACTTTTAACATGTAAGGGCATTGTTTAAATGAAGAATCTGGAGAAATATAATAAGTTATTTATTTATAACATTTGGCAAAACAATTCATTTTTAATTCATTTCTTTGATGTAATTCAATAGTATATTGTTATTTGTGTTCCTGGTACACTTAAGGTTCACATCTACCGCCTATTTTAAATAGGTTAATGTTAAACCTATATTAATCTTACCCTATATATATTTATCCCTATTAATCCTATTGATTAGATCATCACATTTATTTGAATACAATAGAGATTTTATGAAAATGAAATATAAGAAAAGTTTGTGTGAAATTGTATTTTCTCTTCGATTTTTTTTATCAAGTATTCGTAAATAATTTTAAAAGTATTAATACCGATAGAGGAATTATTAAAAATAGACACTGAACTCGTTTATCCTTTGAATGCAATTCATTACATTCCAGTAAATAATTGCATTCTAAATTTCAGGAAGTACCGTATATTTCCCAATATAAGCTGATAGTACGTTTATTCTTCAAAAATTTACCCAAAACTCAAAATTCTTATATGTCGTATTAAGAAAAAAAATCCCTTTAATTTTCAAACATGTCTCTATGAGGGGGAATTGTTGTCCAAAAGGTGGAATATTTTCTAATCAAATTGCTGCAAAGTAAAACACCAGACGACAACGACGATAGTTCTTTTTTCTGGTAACCCTATCTGAAGGTAATATATGTATTTTTTCCCATTTATTTGTTATCTTGTACACTATTTGCGCTAGTCTGCGTCATTTTTGTGTGTTTGTTTGGACAATAAGCAGGAAGAAAAATTCATAGAATGCACGCGATCATGACTTATGTTACTAACCCTGAAAACCTTGTTTTTTTGATCATATGCATTCAGAAATCCCAATGAGTGAGTGTGGATTTTACTCACTATTCAGCAACTGAGACTCAGACACTTATTTTGAAGAATTTGTTTGACTTTTTTTTCTTTGTAATAAAAATTGCAGTCAATATGACCCACGAATTAAAAGATTTCAGTTAGTCGCGCATAGTTAACGAAAGACCCTTTTCCATAACTACGTTTTTTCCGAAGTAAGTAAATTCGTATTTAACGAGGCTTATACTTACTTTAAGTTCCAAAAAGTTCTCGGCCTATACACGGTATATAAACATTCTTAAAGGTTATCATTCCCAAATTTAAAATAGATGGTGAACGAGAACCTCAAGATTCCGCATCTTTTTACTGATCTTAATCCTCGCAGTGAAAGATTGTTAACTGAATAACTCGGATATATGAATTTATTCAGGAGAAAAGTGAGGAAATACAAAATCTCGCAAATGGTATTAGTCTCACTTTATATATAGATGTAATATGAAAAGTCAAATCCAATTTCATTAATGGCGCCCAATGCGTGAGCAATAACCAACACCGCGAAAATAATGGCACGCATTAATATCACCTCCTTCTCATTATTATTATTTTTTACCCCTTTGCAAACCTCGCCCAATCCATTCTTTTATTATCTGTCTCTTTGTATCATCATCCTTCACAACCCCCTCCCCTCAAGAAAGAAAAAAGGGGAGGGAGTGCAGACATTAATCCCCCCTCTACCAAGATAGAATGAAATCATAATAATAAAAAAATGGCGTCTTCCCCTACATCAATCAGTCCAAATATCCATTATGTGAAAGTTCCTGATACAAAATCAATATACTAGCCATAACGCCCATTTCATGCTATGGGGAGTTAGAAGTGGAAGATAATATCTCATAAATCCTTAGTTATTTGAAGCTTTTTCCATAACTATTCGCGCTGTCAGGATCTCTGTTTGAAACAGGGGTGACTTGATGGTGAAACGTTTTGGACAGATTGTCTGATGTGCGATTTTCTACCCGTGTTCGTAATTACGTTTTTTTAAGGGGAGAGGAATGTGTGATGTGGTTTAAGAAGAAGAGATTCTTTGTCTCTGTTCTTGAATTTTCGGGTGATTTTTAAATCGATGCAGAAGCGTCGTTGAGAGAGAATATCGATGACGACGATTATGGTGTGGTTGTCAGTCAGATACCTTTGATAAGAAAAATAGTATCGTTTTCATGCCTCGTTTCGATTTCGAGTTGAGTGAAAGATGGGGGATGTTTTATCGCTGTACGAATCGATATCTTAGTATGGGATATGGTTATTGATGCTCCTTTCTTCTTGACTGGTTGAATGAT
>BMAV01009828.1:149526-176275 GCA_019973955.1 Trichonephila inaurata madagascariensis | reverse complement strand
GAGAACTGTCTGACACTTTTTGAGGATCTGAAGGCTTTTAGATAGTGAGAAAATCGCTGGTATCAGCCCAAATCTTCACGCATTTGCTGTCTTTGTGTTTGAGCAAGTCTTCCATGTGATGTGTAGAATGAATGCTCTGCCTTCCAAAATAGCAGTATAAAATCATCTTGAATAAAACTCACACAGCAAGGTTTAGGTATAATGAGGCGTGCAAATTATTTTAAATTTATGATTTTATTTTAGTGAAATTACTTTTGGCACGCGTAGTTTGTGGGTCTCGTGTAACGTGAAGTTTCTATGGAATCAATTAACCGCGTACAAAGTGTAATTAATAATTGGTAATCTGCTTTTTATAATTCTCAATCTGTGTTTTTATTTAGTATAAATTTCAATGGGCTAAATTCATGTGACGCCATAATCACATGATGAATGCAATCACGTGAATCCAGTCATTCAATTTAAGCGCCTGACTGTTGCCAATTTTTGCTTTTCTCAGAATTTTATTCTTAATGTACATATTTGTTAATAATAAAACAAATGGGTACTCAAAAAAAAAAATCTTGGCTTAAAAATACCCGTGTAATACTAGACATTTTTTAAAATTTTTAATTTTTAAAAAATTTTGAAAAATGTTTATACTTAGACATCATTATGGAATTATCAAATCTGAAATAATATCTAGATTTTACAAGTACAACTACAAGTCTAATGTGAGCGTTATTTTCAACGAAAAACACGTGATTACATTTATCATGTGACCATCATGAATTTTGCCAATTGTCTGCATTAGATTACAGTAACGGATGTGACGTTTATCAAACTCCAAACGGAAAAAAAATTAATATTTAATTGCCGTAGATTTCTCATTTGCATTGATTAAAATTGTAGTAAGTGTTGTTTGTTGAAACCCAGTGGCTTCGTGGTAGTGTATCGCGCTTCCACGCCACAAGTCCTAGGTTCAAATCACGGGCTAGGCAAGGTCGAATCTGCCTTTGTCAGTGATCAGTGGGTCGATAAATGAGTACCAAGCTGGCTTGGGAACTGTGCACTGGGGGTTTCGCTTCAGACTGACCACTTGATCGAAACATCTGCTCATGCACCCCAGCGCCTAAGGTAACGTAAACTGAGATAGACACAGTATGCCTTGGCTCTCATGGGCTGTTGTGCCTCTGAGTTTGGTTCAATTGTTTGTTGAAATGCTCTGAAATAAATATTTTAAGAATGTAAAAATTTGTTTAACCAGTTAACTGTGTGATTGATGAGTATACACTCGTCATGGAGAAGTTGCAGGATTTTGTGTCATGACGAGTATTGTCATCATGCTTAAAAGTTGTGACCATTGGCTATTTAAATTGTAATATTTGAAAAAAAAAACCATATTCTCAAATTTCAAGATGTTTTGAAAATATTTTGAGGCCAGTCCCTTATAACAAATAAATAAATAATAATAATTAAAAAAAAAACAACGAAAAATTTAAAATTAACTCGTGCTCCCCCGTATGCACTGGCTGAAACAGTATAACGAACTTATTTATGTGCGATGATACTGTTTTTAGGTGTTAAGGCTCATTCACACCAAGGCGTACAAACGTCGAGTGTTAAGCGTCTAGCCAATCAGAGACTTCTTCTCGGGCAAGAGGAAGACTCTGATTGGCTAGACACTTAACACTCGATGTTTGTACGCCTTGGTGTGAATGCGGCTTTAGCCTAAAGGAAGCAAAGGCAAAAGTCGGAAAGTTGATTTATAACTGGGTTCCTTCAGGTATAGTCAGGCATGGGACAAATGAGTGATACCGACCAGGCGCTGAGCCCATTGATAGCTGCTGGTCCGAAGTTACTTAGCTTTCAAATGGTGTAAATGCCAATTGTTTGATGTTAGAACCATGGGCTGAGATTAGAGTAATGGCCGAATGCCGTGCCTACAGTGTGTATAGTACTTTGTTTCGGTGAATACCACTCCACAGGACCTTTATATGTGAAGGAGATTAGAAGTCGGTACCTTCCGATGCGTAAGCACATAACATATCCACTCGACTAAAATGATCACTTTAGTCCGAAGATTGTTACTGGCTTATACAGATACCACCGCCACATACTCCCCTGCTAGTGATTCGTTGGATAGGTGAACGAACGATACAGTTGTTATGGCGAATATGAGAGTTATTGCTGTTGCATCAAATGTGTTTTGAAGACTTGAGTGTTGCATCATGTGGATAATAAATAGTGTTGCGTCATGTGATCTGACGGCTTGCTGTGCTGCGTCATGCGTGTCTGACGGCTTTTGGTTGCTCTTGCGACGGATAGATGGTGCCACGTCTGCTCCGCGAAGGTTGCATTGTTTCAAAGTTCAACCAGTGTTACAGTGAAGGAGATTAGAATTCGCTACCTTCCGATCCATAAGCACATAACATATCCAATTGACTAAAATAGTCACTTAAGTCCGGAGGCTGTTACTGGCTTATATAGATACCACCGCCACATATTTATTTAATTTTTCTTGCGTTTTTCCAGTAATATGTATGTAATATATGTTTATGCTAACCAAATAAATAAGCGTTAGTAATAAAATTGGCAGTTTAATAAAAGTAAACCCATCGTTTTGATTCTATATTTTAACAGGGACACTTACTCTGCGATTGACGAGTACACTCGTCATCGCTCGATTTCTGTAACACACATACTTGAGCGCTCTCAAAAGGGGGCGCCACAGTTAACTGGTTTAAATGCTTTAAAAAATAAGAACATTTAAATTTACAATACATTTTTTATTTCCGTTATTGCTCGCGAACACGTTTTAAAAATCATTTATTTATTTCTAATTCTGTAAAAATTGAAGTTTATTGATTGTTATTATTTAAATTACTGTCGTCTAAATCTAGTTAGCGTCACAAGAAATCATGTAAGCATTTCATTCAAATTTATTATGAAGAATAAAATTAAATCTTTTAGATGCATTTATTCAAAAGTTAATGTATAGGGTCTGTTTATAAAATATATTATTGCTACTCTCTTTTCGCACTGCCATTCAGATCACTGTCAAAAAAATTTTTAATTAAATTTATAAATATTTTTATTGAATACGAAATTAAATTTTTTTTTTTCTCGCGTTTTTGTCAGATCTTCGGTAAGCTGGTTCAAATTCATAAATCATTTCATTAACTTTCCTATTTATCAAAGAGGTTTACATTCTTCAAAATGGTACGCACTAGCTGTTCATGTCTTTATTAAAAGACATCCAATTTCTGATCTTATAAGCAGTCAGAGTTTGTGTAATATTTCATTCCATTTATCTTTTTGTGGGAAAAAAAATCCAAAAAAGTATTTCGAATTATGTTGCGACAATGATTCATTTAGTTTAGCCTTCGCAATAGCGTAATTATTCTGAATTTTTCGGGAGAGGTAGTGGCTCAAAAATAACTGGATGCGAAAGCTCGAAGAAGGCGGGGAAGAATAAATCTCGCACCAATCATTTGTCTGACTTTTCCTTTCATTATATCCTGCCCGATTCAATCGGATTTCTTCGCATTTCTTTCCTCCTCCCGTCTTGGCATTGATTCTTTTCCTGCTCTTCAGTAACGCGGCGTGTCGAAAAATTTTAAAAGGCTATTGTGTGCAAGTCATTTCAAATTTATTCATATATTCAGTCTATTTCCCATTCCGTAAAATGCAATAGCTATTTCTTTGAATTCTTCCCGAAGTCGCTGGTTGGAGCGAGGAGAGAAAGAGCGGAAAAAAATGAGGAGTAAAAAAAGGGAAGAAACTTTATTACGGGAGTATTTTGTTCAAAGGGGCACTTTTGTTGGAAATAAATTTCCTGAACAATTCATACACACGTGTAACGGGGAAAAAATGGTTTATAAATTTGTCTTCTATGACTTCGATTGACATCAAGACTTGCCTTTGCATCTTTTTCGTTATTTGATTATAACGGTTACTAAAAGGGTTTTGTGTTGTTGTTGTGCCTTGTCTGCTTTACTTTTTACATCTTGTGAGGAGACGAATTTTTTATGGCAATGTATTGAAAACAAAATACCGGAATCTAATTTGAAACTCTATATTATGTGTTTTTGAGTGTATGTGTGCGAGTTTGAATATTATTTTTTATGCGATTATGACTATCAGTTTTTTTAACGGGTTATTGTATGGATGTACTTGCAAAAATCCATTTTTGAAAATAAGAATTACCGTACAATAATACCGCATGGAATTGTATTTAAAAATTATTGTTCGTGTTGTTTTTCGTCCTGCTATGTAATTTTCCTAAATTTTATCATGGAAAATGTTCTCGCTGAGAGCTTATTCCATAAAGTGTTTTGTTTTATTGTTATTATTATTTTTTTGTAACGTTAAATTTGTACTTGAAGACGCTTTTGCTTTTGGATTAAAATATAACATAATTTTTAACGTACACTTCTGGCCAATAAAATTGCAATATCAGAAAAGAAAAAGCAAGTGCTAAAACTTTACCTATTATACGTATACAACCTAGTAGAAAGAAAGCGTGATTAAATTTGTGGACAATTTTGGGTCCGAAATTATTGCCCACAGCTGCCGCCTCTGGCAGTGTGCAAATGTCTTTTAACTCGTTTAGATATCTATTTGAACTGGACTTGGATTACTGATACAGGCAAGTCATTCTATTCTATGCTGCTTCACGTCTGTGCCACGCATCAACAACTGTAGAGGAAAGAAAGCATTTGTGGCTCAATCTCTCAACAACCCCAAACCAAATGCTTTCAATAAGTGGAAGATACAATGGCTAGTGCAACTGCCGAACATCCAGTATGTATCGTGGTAGAAGAGAACACAACGGGCAACATGCATTGTGTTGCTGAAAGATGACATCTCTAATGCCTCGTAGATAGGGCACAGCTACCAACGTTAAAATTTAAGGAATGTAAAGCTGGATGTTCAGATTACTGATAGCTAGAGGTGTTTGCATTGTGTATCCAATAGTTTGTCCATGCCATCACACCACTTGCATCTCCTTCATGACCAGTGTCATATTAAACGACATGGATGCCTCAAGGCAGTTGAGTTCTCGGGACCCTGTGACCTGTTTTTGGAGCACTATCAGAAAACAGAACACGCTCTTGTGAGCCCTAAAAAGTGCGGGGCCCATAAGCAATTGCCTATTCCGCCTAATGAGTAATCCGGAACTGCTCATGACGAAATGAAATGTAAACAGGCTACACGCGTTCTTCTCAATCCTTCAGATACTGATACATTCATCTTGATATTGCACGCAGAACCGGATGTCTGAAAGGATGACGTGATGCCGTTTATGTATCCAGTTTCGTCATTGGGTGCATCGCTATTGCCTCGCATCTCTGTGCTGCAGTATCAAGGTGAGCCACAAGAATGATTACCTTGCAGACAATCCGTTCTGCTTCAGGCGTCGTCGCATTGTCCGTGCTGATACTTCTGCCGCAAATAAGTCGTGATATGGCTATTCGGCCCTGCAAAGCCTATCATAACATGTCTGTCCTCTCGGACAAAAGTCATCTCGGTCGTTGAGCTACTGCCGCTATCGAATTCCGACATGTAATGGTCGAATTCCGTCATATACGAAGCATAACACGACATCTCATAAATAAGCAGCATTCTAATGCAATTTGCGAATGAGAATTATGCTGCGTAACTTTCCTTTTATACAGAGTTAGTTTGAGATGCCGTTTCTCCCACCTGCATCGTTTAATTGCGCTTAAGTGCCAATCATTTGCATATTTCAGCATCTTCTTCCTTTTATGTGAATTTGACATTTGTATCATCCTACCTTCATGGTTTTGCAATTTTAATGGCCTTTTGGGTAGAATATACTTTAATCAATAGCTAAATATATCTGAATCTATTAGAGTAATATCTTAGTTTAGGTACACACTTGAATCCGAAAGAGAAAACGCTTTAAATGATTGTAAAGAAACTGTGAGACCTTCACTTTTGACTCATTGTTCTTAAACCATTGCTTCTCAGATTGACTTCCTTTTTGACATGTATATGCTACGGTTTAAATTATAAGCCTGTCTTTTATTAATAAAATCCACTTTTTCGGATAAAAGGATAAATAATGCATATTAATACATTAACTATGTGGTTATTAATTGCTAATTTGGTCAGTGTGATTAATTAGGCGTAATGTATTGAAACCATCTCTAACGTAATTTTTATGTATCTGTATGTTGTAATAATAAATTTGTCGTCGTGAATCTTTCCAAATTAAGACCAAATTCCATTCCTACTAACAGATCTGAAGTTGAATTGGTCGCAAGTTGAGTTAAAGTTTTGACACTTTTTGTTTCAAACGAGTAAACACAAAAATTCAATCTATAAAACACAAAAAACTCAAACTGTATAAAAGTAATTGCTGTATATAAAGTGAATTTTTTTTAATATGTATTCTGTTAAACGTATTAGGGTCCTATCAACATAGTTATCTCTTTTTTTTTCAATTCCTACTATTAGCTTTCACTCTCTATTTATTTATTTATTTATCTTGGTGGAATTTTGAATCGTTAATAAAATACATTTTAAAGCGCTCCATTGAGCTGAAATTTTATATACATGATTATTAATACAATAATTTAATTATAATTAATAAAATTATTTGATTAAAACTAATTATTTAAAAAATTACAAATACAGCCACATTGGCATCATTTTTGGTGACTTACGACCATTTTAGCGACTTGTGTCAAAACTTAAAAAGGTTTTTTTCTCACGATTTAAAGCATTCAGTTGAACTGAAATTTTGTATACACGATTGTTTTGGATGACAACACTATTCCTTAATAATAATTAATAAAAATTAATTACCACTCAATGTTGTGATTCTGTCCTATGTATATACATATTTATATTAACTGTAACTATTTAAGAAAAAGTAGCTAAAATAAAAATTTTCTTTGTTGATCTAAGTAGGAATTGACTTAATTTTTTTTTTTATATATTACTTGTCAGTTGTAAAAAACACATTTGCTAATAATCTTAGAAAATGTAGAAAGTTTGTTTGAATTTGAAATTGTTATGAAGTACTAAAATGTTATTTCATTTTTATAGGTGGAATGCAAGAAGGCCCAGCCCAAGGAGGTGATGATGCCGAGTAACGTTGCGCGCGGACGGGGAGCAGGTAGGGCTGCGTACGGTAGGTGGCGCTACGAGGCTGCTCTCTCCTCTCATGCAGACTAGCGTCATTTATCCATACTCATCATCATCATCCCTTTTCTTCTTTTTCTTTCTTTTATCTTCCTCTCCCTTTCCATTTCTTTTTCCAAGTGCTTTGCAAAAAGAGAGAACTTTATTTCTTTTATTTTTATACATATACCTAGGAATGTTTAAAAAAACAATGACATTCTAAAGTTTATTTATTCAGCAATGACTTTATACTCTTTTTCTGTCATGAATTTGACTTAAATACATATAACGGGCATGAATGTGAAGATACTTATGAAAATTCATTCTTCTATCACGTGAAAAAGGAAATCATGTGTCAACTGACATGTGATGCAAAAGTGTGAAGTTGGCCTTTTCCTCTTATATGTGCTAATAAATTACAAAACATTAAACTTCAATAATTTTAAAAAAAATTTTGTGAACATAGAACAAACTTTTTTTGAGATGGAGGTAGGCACTTTAATTTTCACTTCCTGAAAAATATTTTTCCGTCTATGTAATGGGATATAGGACATTATTCTCTTAAGGTATCCGACTACGTTTGGAACCATGATTTTGCAAAAGCGCATAAATGGATAATTTTCATGATATTTAGTGTCACTTAGATTAGAATACATGTATATAATTGTTTTAAAGACATTTTAACAAAAAAAAGTTATTTAAATACAATATTTCGGCAAAAATTAAGCTTAGAATAATCTTTTTTCAAAATGTTCTCCTTTTGTGAAAAATGCTTCTATTATAATAATATTTTCCCTGTATATAGCTCAGAGAATTTTTGAAATATATAACTTAGAAGTGGGTTTATCCCTATTTTACGACAACAGAGGAAAAAACACATTTGCTAATAAGTTTAGAAAATGTAGAAAGTTTGTTTGAATTTGAAATCGTTATGAAGTACTAAAATGTTATTTCATTTTTATAGGTGGAATGCAAGAAGGCCCAGCCCAAGGAGGTGATGATGCCGAGTAACGTTGCGCGCGGACGGGGAGCAGGTAGGGCTGCGTACGGTAGGTGGCGCTACGAGGCTGCTCTCTCCTCTCATGCAGACTAGCGTCATTTATCCATACTCATCATCATCATCCCTTTTCTTCTTTTTCTTTCTTTTATCTTCCTCTCCCTTTCCATTTCTTTTTCCAAGTGCTTTGCAAAAAGAGAGAACTTTTTTTCTTTTATTTTCATACATACTCTAGGGATGTTTAAAAAACAATGACATTCTAAAGTTTATTTATTCAGCAATGACTTTATACTCTTTTTCTGTCATGAATTTGGCTTAAATACATATAACAGGCATGAATGTGAAGATACTTATGAAAATTCATTCTTCTATCACGTGAAAAAGGAAATCATGTGTCAACTGACATGTGATGCAAAAGTGTGAAGTTGGCCTTTTCCTCTTATATGTGCTAATAAATTACAAAACATTAAACTTCAATAATTTAAAAAAAAAATTTGTGAACATAAAACAAACTTTTTTTGAGATGGAGGTAGGCACTTTAATTTTCACTTCCTGAGAAATATTTTTCCGTCTATGTATAATGGGATATAGGACATTATTCTCTTAAGGTATCCGACTACGTTTGGAACCATGATTTTGCAAAAGCGCATAAATGGATAATTTTCATGATATTTAGTGTCACTTAGATTAGAATACATGTATATAATTGTTTTAAAGACATTTTAACAAAAAAAGTTATTTAAATACAATATTTCGGCAAAAATTAAACTTAGAATAATCTTTTTTCAAAATGTTCTCCTTTTGTGAAAAATGCTTCTATTATAATAATATTTTCCCTGTATATAGCTCAGAGAATTTTTGAAATATATAACTTAGAAGTGGGTTTATCCCTATTTTACGACAACAGAGGAGCAATTTTAAGAAAAAAACGCCAATAATTATTTCAATTGTTGATAACTCTGAAAATAATGAGAATTTTTCAAAAATTCTTGTTGAGCCTATGTACGGAGGTCTGAGCTATATACAGGCAAAATATTATTATAATAGAAGCATTTTTCACAAAAGGAGAACCTTTTGATAGAAGATTATTCTAAGTTAATTTTTTGCCAAAATATTGTATTTAAATAATTTTTTTTGTCAAAGTGTCCTTAAAACAATTTTATACATATATTCTAATCTAAGTGACACTAAATATCATGAACATTATCCATTTATGCGCTTTTTTTAAAATCACGGTTCCGAACGTAGTCGGATACCTTAAGCCCAACATCAAATCTCAAAAGTTTAAAATAAAACATCTTGTATTCATATAGGCTTAATGTGTATTAAGTCATTATATTGTTCTTCCTAAATCTGAACTCGTATCAACCCCAAAAACAAGAGCCTCAAATAAAAGTTAAAAAAAAAAAAAAATGCACTTCTTCAAAACTGCATCAACATTATCATCATCATGTATCTCCGTATCTCACTACACCATTTTAGTTTTAAAATTTTAAACACATTAAATGTTCCACATAAAAATCGATTTCCATTGCATGTTTTCTCTCTCTCTCTCTTTCTTTTTCTACTTTAACATTTTCCGACTTTTATGAATAATTTCAGTTAATTTTTTTTTATTAGAAAGTATTATTTACTTGTTACTTATTTCTCAGATAGGAATACTGCTTTTTAGAGCTTTTTGTAATTTGCTTTAAAAGAAACTTCTTTGTATAAACGTTTACTTCGCCAACTGTATTTATTGTAATAAAATAGCTATTTTATTTTTTTTATATTGCTCTTTTGTTGCCAATTATGTATGACAATGTTTGCATTAATTTTTGTGAAATTTGCTTGCGTCATTTCCATTTTAAACTTAATCTATGGTTTATTTACTCATAATTTTTGCTGCAATTTAGAATGAATGCTTCTGCTAAAAATGTTTCTCATATTTTCTTCACACTGTTAAATGATAAAATTACATCATGTATCATTGTAGAATAGTTTCGCTACGTTTTGACTGTTATTAAACCTTTCATTAATAGTTACATTATTATAATTATTTTTATATTGACTATTTTTACTGTACATTTAAAAGACAAATTAAAATGGAATTCTTATTTAAATTTAATTTATTTATTTTTTGTAATTTTACACTTAATAATATTTATTTCGTGTTATTTTCTGACATTCTTTAATCGTTTGCTCTTCTCCGGTAAAAACAAAGCTAAATATTCCTTCCTTTTTTTAAAATTAAATTTCATAAAACTTCAATAATGTTAAAATAAAACTTTTGATGTGTTCATTCGAAAATTATTTTAGCTGATTTATTTAATTCTTTCACTTTTAGGGAAACAATAATTAAAATAAATGTTTTTTAAAATAATTATAAGATCTTTATCGTACATTGGAATTTTTTTTCGAAGTGTGGCAACAAATTTAAACCAAACGATATTCCATATCTTGTTTTTAAATTAGCGTAGAATAATTTTCGTAATTACTGAGGAGTAAAATTATTTCTTAAAAGCTGTAAAAGATACAACGCGAGTCTTAATATTTTTTAAAAGATAAGTGCGTTGCATTATTATTATTATTTTGTAATATAAAACAAATTATTATTTAGTTTTTATTTCTTATTGTGTCTCAAAAAACCTGTAGTAATCTTAATGTTTTTAAACTTTTGTTTCGATCTGATTTTTTCAGATATTGTATGGCCTCTGGGAGCTCTCACTGACGGTAATGATGGAATGTTATGCGTTCCACTTACTACAGCATCCCGAAGTACGTTTCGTACGTTCACTTTTTTTATTATCTTTCTACTTTAGTTTTTAATTATTCTATTTTAATTCTTTTTATATTTGTCACTGTTCTGTTTTGAATCTTATATTTATTTTTGTTCCAAGAAGTAATTTATTTAATCCTCTTTTAAATCTGTATTCAATATTATTCCATTAAAGTTTTTTATTTGAGATTATGTTTTAGTTTTTTATTTATTTAATATAATTCTGTATTGCCTTTTTCAAAAGTCGAATGTGTAAATCATTTTTTTTTTTTTCTCAAATAAATGGTTGATGTATACTTATTTTTATGATATATAAGGCAAAAAATTTAATAAAATATAAAGATAAGTTTTATTTTTTTATCAATAAATGGTGATAGGAAAACAATTCCGAAGTATTGATCTGTTTCGAATTAACGTTATTTTTAATGGATTCTAGTATGAGGGAATCACGCGAAAAAAAAAAAAAAAAGATTCTGATACGTTTTTTAATAACAATTGGGTGATCGAAAAATAAAAATAATTATATTTTATAAAAACGTTTATGGTTTCAAATTAATTCATTTTTTGAACATCGAGTAACTAGACACACATTATTATTATTTTTGTTTTTGTTTTGAAAAAATATGTATAGCTAAATAAGTTTTAATGAATGATGTGCACAAATATTACGTATGAAAACTTATACGTGGTGTTGCCTCAATGAAAAAAACATTCTTACAAATAGAAAAAAATCGACCTTTTTTTCATATTTGAAGTTTTTTCTAACATTTTAGCTGATTTATTCCCTAACTTTAAAAAGTTATCAGAAAATAAAAGTATTTCTAAATTTTACATGCTCAAAAAATAACAGTGAGAGTTCTTTCGGTATTAAAAATTAAGGGAAATTTCCAGTTGATTACTGAACTTTGTTGATTTGAACTTTGTTAATACCGTTTTTAATTACTTCTTTCTTTAAAAAAAAACTTTTTAATACAGAAAGAATTATTTAATACAGATTGTATTATATTCTGCTACAATCAGTTCGGTATTCAAACTGACCCTATTCTCTGTGATTCCATTTCACATTAATATATGAATTCTGAAGACTTATTTGATTGTTTCTATGAATCTAGCTCTTATTTGGATTGGAGCTATCATGTATTATCCAATCCACATTAATTAATATTATATAAACAGAAAAATAAAAAAAACTCAGATGAGAGGAGAACAAAAACACTTAGTAATTTAAATTAAATTCTGCGTGTTCATATACTTTGACAGATTCATTTCACAGTTCTTTTTGATACAAAAATCCGCAGTGAAAATTCGAAAATATCCTAAATTCATAAACCCAAATCTCCGCCATTTTTCTTCTAAGCTGATAAGAAATTTTAATTTTCTTTTCTCATTGAAAAGCGAAGGTCATAATTAATCAAGAGAGGAGTAACTGCGCCTGCTGTTAAGCGTAGCAATTACTCTTGCCTGTGATACGTTACATCGCCCAGAGCTCGTTTTTCTATTGGAGTTCAGAACTTTACGCACAACGGAATATAATTAATCTTTTCTCGCGTGAAGCGTGATAATTCTTCTGTCACTCGGCGTGTTGCCTTTATCATTTTAAGTTATGACTTGGATTTGTTTTGAAATTGGTTTGGAAAGAGTAAGAAAACTTGCTGGCTTCACTGATTCTTGATGTAAGCTTTCAATAAAGTCCAGTGGCTTGCGATAGTAAAATAATTCGAATGCGTGTGCAATATCTTTTTTGTATGATTGTTTACAAAGGAAAACTAAGTAATAATTTACTATCTAATTTATTAAAATGCCAGATAATTTTTTTTAAAATCAGTGAAGAAAGTGAATTGAGTCTTCCGCCTTAATGACATTTTAGTTTTGTAATATTACAATCTATGTGTACAGAGCGTGCGCGCGCGTTTTTTGCCTCTGTGATATGGTACTACCGACACATAACAGCATCTTTAATTAATAGTTGCTTATGATGAAAGCCATCATAATTAAAATAATACATTCATGAGAATTCAAGTGAAGTGTCACTATTCAAATTGGGGAAATTTAGATTAAGATATCCAGAATTACATACTTCAATATATTTGTTATCATTATATCATCATTTGCTTTAAATGTTCCACAATATTTCAATATGAAGCGGAATATCACTTAAGTATTCAGTTGTATGAAAAACGCAGTGGAAAATCAAATTTAAAACTCCAAAATCCATGTTTTAAAATAAGCTTACTTAAGTATTCTTAAAGATAAGTAATACATTCATTCAGAATATTGTTGAAGTCTTTATTTGATATATAGAAAACCATTACAAAAATGACTTTTTGTAGATCATAAGATAGTTTTTTTAGTCATAGAAAATTATTTTACTATTCATTAATATTACGTTTTCATAAATTAAAAATAGTTTATTAAAAATCTTATACATTTCGAGCAGATTTGAATCAAAAATTTAATTCCTGAGATCTCTAGAACTATTAGACCTACACTCTGAAAATGTAGCAAGCATGTTTCTTTTGTTTTGTAAATATCCGCTAAGAACAGATCTTGCGGAAATCGACTTCCAAGGCCAATTGCGAGGGCGTTATATATATATATATTTACTTATGAGTTTTTGAATAATTCGATCAACAAAGTTGGCTGTTGTATTTCTTTTGTTGAGATCCACTAAGAACTGATTTTGCGAAAATCGGCACCTAAGAGGGTTGCAAAGGCTTAATAGATAAGTATACTTCCATTTTTGAAATTTTTGTCCCTTTTAGAGCTAAAGGAAAGTGCTATAAAAATAAGTTTGAATGCTATCGAAACTTAGGCATCAATAACTTATATAAAGCTAAGATATCAATAATTTAAGAACAATAACACGAAACACCCTTCGGTTGGGTAATGGCTAGTATACATATATATATGTTCCAAATAATTTATTGTTACTAAAAAGTTTTACTGAGTTCCATATACAACTTATAAAACGAAAGTTTTTAGAAATATCTTCATGCTTTATATTCATCTACTACTAGTCTTAACTGTTAGAGGCTGTGACGGCGGAATCAGGTTTATTTGTTCATACATATTTAAAATTGCAAAAGTTTCCCTTGGGTTGATAATAATCTATGATAAAACCCCATTGAAATGTATTTACAATGTAAATATATTTTCCTGCGTCTTGAAAAACAAAACACCGACTCTTTTAATATCTTCTAAAAGACATAATTTCCCAATTATGGGATGCTTTATTTAAAATATGATTGTTTTTCTATTCTGAAACATACAGATATTTAATTATACACCGGAAAAAATTTGCTTAACATACATATCATTAATGTTCAAAACCTTTGTAAGTGAAAAGTTCGGTAGTAGTGTTAAAGATATATATTACAATAGAAAAAAAGAATTCATGCTTATGCTTATTTTAAAACTATTATAGAAATGCTTATGCTTATTTTAAATGCCGTAAAATTCCTACACTTTTATGTATGGATATTTAAAAAAAATCAGTATTTAAAACAAATTGTCAGAAAGATTACGAAATCAAATAGGAAGAAAATGCTTATATATATATATAATCATAAAAGTAAATTTTTTGAGTATGACATTAGTAAAATAATAACTATTATTATTATTATTTGTATAACTCCAATCGTGTTTTTGATGCTAAAAAATAACTTCAACCTTTGAACTATTATATATACATATAATTCCAATTTCTTCCTGTTTTAGCACTGTAGGTTTTAGTACTTCACTTTTATTTTATATTACTATATATATATACACAGTAGCGCACACAGGAATTTTTCGAGGGGGGGCGTCCGGGGTTGAAAGTTCATCATTCTTGTATCATGCTATTTTTGATTTTGTCAATTTTCAGGAACAAAACACATTAAAAAACTAATTATTGAATAAATAATTAGCATTAATTAATAAAATTAATCATTAATAACAAATATTTAATTAAATTTTACGTATTATATACTTAGAATCATAACCAATCGGGAAAAAATCAAGGGCTTTGGGGGGGTCCGGACCCCCGCCCTTTGTGTGCGCCACTGTATATATATATATATATATATATATTTGTATTTCATTCTTTGGTTAGTTAAAAGATTATGTTATGAAGGCATATTGTTCTTTTGCAGCAGCTGGCTTCGCAGCTTACAGCTACGGCCGTGGAGGATTCCCAGGCTATCCAAGCTTCAGCTACCCTTTCGCAGGTATGAGCTTCAGTCCACCCCATCATCTCTGCCTGCCCCTCTTATCTTCGGACTCTACCGTGGGGTTGTGCAATTTGCATGCATTACAACTCTAAGTTATATCACTTTCACAGACTTTTGTTTCCTGTGTTTCTATCTCAAAATAATCTTTATTTCGTTTATGGTTCCTTGTTGAAATCAAAGTGCTGCGAAATTCAGTTGGAATATTGTTATTTTTTAATACTTTGAAGTTTTTATTGGGAGATGTGATTCCAAAATATACTTGGATAGATCCCGGATTTATATATTAAGAAGTTACTTTTTTCTTTTATATCGTTTAAAATTTGCATTTTTTTTCTTCGTTAGAAAGAAATAATTCAACAAATCATGAGTAATAGTTTTTTTACCGATGGAAAAAGAAAAAAAAAAAAAAAAATTGAAGTAAATTAAATTTTAGTGAGCATTTGTGTTACATCTAATAACAAAATTTTGTCACCTTTTTTGTCAATATAAATTGCCTAATAATCTGAAAAGATTATCTTATTAAATTAAATGTTTCTTATGCCTTATGCTTCAGCACTTTGAACTCAATTTGGAACTTTTTTAAAAGCCTAAGTTCATGAATTTTAAGAACATTAAATAAGTTAATGTTTATATTGATTGTTTTTATTAAGCATGGAACTTAATAATAGGTTTCTTATTTTTAATAATTTGTGCTTAAATTTACTAAAAAAAAGTGTTTTACGATTAAGTCTATCGTTAATTAACTTTTTGTGATATGATAATTATTCACATAATTTTTTGGTATGCACTTTTCGTTCCTATTTTTATTCCTAAATGATATGCATGCATTTATGACAAAAAATTTCACTAACTCTTGTAACTGGTATTGTTGCATTGTTTGTCTATAATGCAAAAATAATGTTGGGATTCAGAAGGTTCCCCGCCCCCCACCTCAACTATTTAAATGATTGTTTTGAGACTTAAAAATAGTTGATAATGAAATTTTTCTATATATTTCAACGGTTCAAAGCCACTTAAAATATTTTAGTTTAGTAGATTTGTTTCTGAATTGATCGTATGTATAGAAAAATTCGTTCGCATTTCCCAAGAAAACCGTATACTTTGCTGTTTCCTTGAACTGCTGTTTATCTTGGAGAAAAGAGAACAGTATTTTTGCGTTGAACAGACAGCAGTGCCAACAATGCTAGAGATGATTAAAACTGAGTCATATTGGTGATTAACAGCAGTTACGAAAAACTGTGTGATAGGGCGTACAATCTGCAAAATAAAAAACGGGTTCTCTCTCCCTTTTCACTATAGATCAGCCGCTTCGTCAAAGAAATATATTCCGTTTTCTTCGTGAACTCTGGACTATTAACGTTTATTCGTTAAGTTATAAATTAACTTTTTATAAGATCATGCTAAATTATTTATGCTAAGTACTACGGGTACCCCTTCCGCGTGATCCCTATTCAACCCTGCCGCGTAAAGATAGAGATGGATATTATATAAAAAAATGTTTGCTATGCTGCTCATCCCGCTCAGTTTTATGTTTTGAGGTAGTAAACATTTTATCATTTGCTAAAGAAATGAAAATAATAATAATAAATAAATAAATCATCGTAAATTAAACCATTTATTGAAGGGAAAAATAACAATTGTATTGTTATACTTTTCTTTTTGTAGTATGGCCCATAATGCGCTTCGACATAGACATTTACAGAAATATGACGAACTCTCAGTATATTAGTACGTTTTAGCTCGCTATTTAGATACAAGAATTTGCATAAGAAATATAATTAAAGGCAGAATTCTTGACTCATCACGTTCTTCACTCGAGTTTTATTAACACCCTTTTATAAGCTTCATTTGTATGTAACGGAATCTTTGAACTCAATTTTTACCCACTTTAAAAGGTCAGATTAATTCGTAATTTTCCTCCAGGACCGATGACAATACTATAATTTAATAATTTTGCTGCATTGTCCTGATCAGGATCAACAGGACTAACGATTTCCCTTTTTCAGATCCCATCCCGCATCTGGCGACTAATTTCAGATCCCATTTGCAGATTTGGTGACTAAAAGATTAAGTTTCAACTTAGTTCGATTAACTGATGTTTTTTAGTTTTTTCTAAACTGTAATTTATTTTATATCATTAATGACACAAAAAATTATCTCTCTATCTCTATTTAATAAAGAATATTTAACTGATTATTATTAAATTTAAAAATGATTTATTTGGAGAATTTTTCTGTAAATTTTTCGCATATTTGATCTTTTTTAAAAAATGTTCAAATATAAATCAAGACTGTCCCTATCTCTTTGATGGAGCGACTGATGTATGCACTGTGTAAGGGAGGGTTGACTCGCGTTTTTCGTTCTGCTGACTGCCCTTTGTGCACACAGGGACAACCACGGGCGCATCCCTCCCCGTTGACTGGGCCTCTGCAACCGCTGCTACAGGGATCCCTTACGCGAGATCCCTGCTCAACCCTGCCGAACAACTTCTGTCCCCCAAGGGAAACCCAGCGATGCCCCCTCTGTGGCAGACAGTGTTCTTCGTCGAACTCTAGGAGTGCGTACGATCTCTCCTTTAAAACAACGGTGCCTATTCTATGTTTTCCCCATTCATCCCACTCTCGCTTCTAATACTGCAGTGAAAGATTGCTACATGTGCTAACAGTCATATATTTTATCTTTAAAATTAATAATATTGTAAACGATTTTTTGTCAAATTTAAATTTAACTTATTTTTCTGAGGAAAAACAAACAAACATCTATCATATAATTTCTGAAAGAAAAAGAAAAGACAAATACCGATGTATGAATCGTCACATGTAAAGAAATATATAATTTTATTATAAAAAAACAGAGACAAATATATGAAATTGAACAATTTTTGTTCTTAAGATTACTTAAATATGATTGATTATTAAAAAAACAGTACTGCATAAATCATTAAGTAATTAATTTATGTACTCTTGCTTTACTTGATACCGTAGCAAGATAAAAAATAATACAAATTTTTATTCAGTTCCGCAAAATTTCTTCTATTATTGATCGTATGGTTTCTTCTAGAGAATTGTGCTTAATAATACCGAATTTAAGTACTAATATTTTTTTTCTCGTTAAATTTCGATTCAAGTGTTCTCTTTCATTTATATATTTTGTCAAAATCGTCTTTATAAATTTAAATAAAATCATTAAACTTTAAATGAAATACTTATAAAACTTACTTTTTATTTAACTATGTCCATCTAGAAATTCTTAGAGATTAAGATGATTATGAAAAGCGTTTGCTTTTTTATTTTATTCAGTAGCTTTTACTTATTTTTATAATATAATCTTAGTTTCAGTTTTACTTTGTATTTTCAAGAGAGTTATAGCAATATTTTAATACTAGTATTTACTTTAGACACATATTTGCATATGTATACTATAATTAATCATTATTTTTTTTCTATCATATTTTTCTAAATTTCTCCCTAATCAAATTCATTTAATAGTTTAATTTTCTAGTTATTATTTAATATTCTCTTAATATAAAATTATCAATATTTAGAAGAAAAAAATACAGTCTTCACATTTACTTTATACCACTTTCAGAGGACTGTCAGGTTAAATAATAAATCCTTTGTGTTTTAAATTACTTTTTTTAAAAATATTTTCCTTATTGAAATATTTAGACAGCATTTAATGTAACTACTTATATGACATAAGTAAGTTAGCTTTAATTGTTGCAATGAACTGTACTTCGGAAGCTAGGGTGGGTTTGGGGAACTGCGAATTGGTTACTGCTGTTGTGGATGCAGGATATTATATTCTTCTTAAAAAAATATGTGTGTTAGTCTATGTATTGTTGTCTCGATCTCACATTTCTACCTAAACTTACTATGACATCTGTCTCCGTCTATTGGTCAATTCCCGCTTCGGATCGTATGAAATGTTTTCTGATGTAATGAATCTTTCATTTAGTGATTTTAATGGAAAATAAGAAAGGACGAGGAAAATCTTGGTTTGCAATTTCACATTTCATTTTTGTTTGTATTGGAAAATTATAGGAATACTGATTCAAAGTAATATATAATTTTTTTTTACAAAGCCTCTAACTGATAATTTTTCCGGGTTCAGTTATTTTCTATAGAAAAAAATAAATCGAAGTATCTATTGTGGTTTTCAATTGCATAAATTTAATTAAAATTATGATAATCATGTTATTATGATAATCAGTATTGGTCGTTAGAATTATTAAGTTTATTATTAACCGAATTGCTTCAGTTCAATTTTAATAAATAATTACAATACAAACACTTCCTTTGAACCAAGATTTTATCCTCTGAAAGTATGAACAAGCCATCCAATGTTATGTTCCACACTTTTGAGCCTAACTACACAATGAATGAATCCTTTTCCAATTCTCTGTGGATGATAGGATGAACTATTATATCTGTATTTCATTCCAATATATACGTGCTCATCTTCTTGTAATCTTATTCACCTAGACACGTCCAAATAGCGTCCACATTCTACTAAACTAGCAAATCTAGTCTTGCCATTTATTGGGCTTTTGAATATTTCAACGTGTAGACATAGACTTCTGTAACTGTGGCTACTACTTAACTTATATAATATTCAATTGTTGTATGTAGTAAATTGACAATGCAAGTGTTTGAAGAACATTTTTTCCCCCTTATTGTTGTTTAACTTAATATTGTTCTCGCTACCACTTTGTGTTATTTGGTTTAAATGAAAAATTTACATGAAATTTTTTAAGACTATTTCAAACACAAACATTGTTAATTTTTTTAGAATCCTTTGATAGCACAGAAATAGACTGACAAGTTTGGGCTAGACAATGAACAAATCCCATCAGGCATTTCGAACCTAGCCGTAGAGAGCAATCGGGATTGAGTCTTAGAAATGGTTCAAAGGATTCTGATGGAGCATTTATTCATGAATATCTTGTTTTATGAGCAGTTCTTTTCCAATTTTATTTTGGGTTAAGATTTTAGTGGGATAAATTATTATTAAATCATTTTAAACTTTCTTGTTTTTTTTTTGTTTTGTTTTTTGTGAAAAGGTCGCGATGCTAATCATTTTGACTGAGACTCATTTTAGGATATTCGTGGATCAAATGCTTTATCAAATAGTATACTCATGTATTTATAACTAGTTACTGTATTTAAAATCGTATTGTATTATTAGTGTTTATGAATATATTACTGCATGTGTATTCTCTGTACTGTATATATATCGGCCTATCATAAGATCTGAATTATGTTTTACTCATTTTTTTTAATTATTTAGTTAAATAATTTTTCCGGGACAATCCTTAATAAATTTTCATCTTTCGAATTTTGCTCTAGAAAACCTAAATTCGACTTCGGACGAATTTCTATTGGGGTTTTCAAAACGAAATTTACCACATTATTTCTAGACTTGTTTCAAAATTTTTTCTTATTTTTGCCAATAAGCATTAAATCAGATCTTGTGAAAGGCTATTATCCGTCGTAAATATTTACGTAGATAGGTTAACTTTTTAGAGTGGTATAAGTTTCTGCCATCCATTGCCTATGCAGTGTGCTTACTTTAAAAAAAAAAAATCACATCAATAAGTTTTTTTATTGTTTCTGTTAGCCATTTATATCACACTGCTTCCAGCCATTATATTCAGGTGCCATTCTAATAGGTTTTCAATAAGCTTTTCTTAAGCCGCTCCGTTTTATGCTTAAGCTACTTGTTCCCTCCATTTACATTGATTCATTAGGTTTAAGTACAAAAAAATAAGCTATATAAAGATAAATACTAATGAGAAATGATGCTTACTTATCCAAAACACTATTAAATTTATTAAAAATTAAATGATTTAGAATTTTGAAGTATTTCGACACTTTTCATTACTTGATTTCTGCTGTAATTTAAGGTTATATATTCTAAATTTATAAAAATTTTGAATTTTTTTTTATTAATTCATTAAAGGAAATGTAATTTTAATTATATGTAGATTTTTTTATAATGTATATATCATTAAGAAAACTTCTTTTCTATTTATTTCTTATTCTTGAGTACAAAAAATAAGTTTATCTAGAGACTGCTAAAAATTTAATCAGTAAGTGAAATCGAGTTTCTTTATTAACATCGGGGTTTTTTTCTTTCTTTGGTTCTGATAGTTTGAAGACTTAAAAATAAATCTTAGTATTTTATCTCAAATTTATTTTGATAATTTGGTGGGGCTTTTCTTCCTAGTTTTATGAGAGTAGTTAATTTTTCCATTGTTGTAAAATATCACAAATTGCATTTCATTATTAAAAAAAACAAAAGAGAATTAAAGAAATTGCGCGTATTATATAAAATTTGTTAACTATTTATCGCTTAATTATCATAAATGCTATTTTAATTCATGACATATTCCTATTTTACGAAGTGAATATACGGGGAAAAGAATGTTTTGATGAAAAGTTAAAATGTTCAATTAGCTTATATTGATTTTGGATTCTAAGCATCATTTCTGTTTGAAATATTGATAGAGCACATTTATATTTTTACATCTTTTAACTTTTTCAAATCTCGGATTTATCATTTCACAATGAATTTTTTTTATACTTCAGTTGAATTAACTACCGAAAATAGTACCAGTAAAAATGTATCTAATAGATAATCAATCTTCATTCAAAAGTTTTTAATTTTTTCTAAATTTAATCTACTTTTGTATTTAATTTCACTCTCAATATTTTATAGAATACCTTTCATACCAGACTACAAGCTCTATCAATATTTCTTACTTTTCGCAAACTACAACAGCCAGAACAAAATATTTCCGGGCCATCGTTTACCACTGGCTATCATATTTTTTCCAGGATTATGTTACTACATGCCTGGGTGATCCATCTTGTTACGCTTAATATCTGCACTGTATAATTTTGTTAAAAAAATATATCAGGACTCGTATAATCATGGATCCATTTATATACAATCGTGATTTCGCATATGGAAATGCTTGTTTGTGTTAATGGTATTCCTGCAATGTTTTGCAAGCTCTTTCCTGATGCGCTGTCTTTTCTTAAATGTGTTTGCTTGCTCTCTTAAAATGCATTTTTTAAAAAAATAAGCCATGAAAATCGCCCTATCCATGGACGTTGATATGTACTATTTCCATTTTTGCAAGTATAATCAGTTGCTTCTGTCCTGGATTTTATATTGTTGGTCATTTAATTTTATCAATTTTTTTTTTTTTTTTTTCAAATTTTTTGCTTTTGTGCTTGATACTTGTTGTTATCGAATATGTTGTGAAATAAATTATTCTTTCAAAGCCAATTATTGGTTTCCAGTTTCTGATTCGTTTTTTGTTCCCTTATTGCACTGGAATGAACAGTGTGCGCTTTGAAAGTAATATTATATTTAAAATGAATTCGTTAGAAAGGCAATCTTTTTAAAGAATCTTATTTGTGTGTTAGTCCCTTTAGTTTATTGAATTTGTCCTTTTGTAAAAGAAAATCAAATGATTTGCATAGAACTATACAGTGTGGTATTTTTTGAGAAATCAATGTAAAAGTAGTTTCGGAGACTGTGTAAAAGAAATGTTAGTTGAATACTATATTCATTCCCAAATCTTTAGGGTTTTTATATTACATCTGTAGTGTTGGGTTATGTATAAATCTAACTGCATTGAAGACTAAGAGCTTGTACTAAGATTAAGGCTCATTAAAATTCTTTTTTTACTGTGCTCTCTTATGTTACTTTCATGATAATGGTCTGGATGGAACGCTGGATATCTGAAAACTTTGAAAGCGCGCTAATATTTTGGTTTTGTGTAATTACAAGTTTTCATTTTTTTAATGATGTACTCTTTTGTACTTTTTGGTTGAAGTACATAAATACAAATGATTTCATTTAAAATTAAAAATCGCGATGACAGGATTCTAATTTTAAATATTGCTTAGAAAGAATCACGCGTTTAAAAACTTTTAAACATAATTTTTCTTTAATACTTAATTTAAATTCTTTACGCGCGAGTACCGTTTCCTAATGGTAAAAAAAATCTGTATTAACTCAAGTTAAATTTTGTTACAGGAAAGATAAATAATTAGACAATATGCCCTTTTGATTTGAGGCTTTCTGTAACAGTATAATGGCGAAATCATGATTCTATTTAGCGCTTGAATACTATTAATATCACACGCAATGACCAAATATATTACTCATTTAATTTTGGTTCAGAAATGCAGCATGGAAACGTTTGTTTTCGTATTTTAACTAGTTGCATAGATTTTTACTGTCAACTTTTAATTTCTAAACATCAGCAATTATTTCATTATTTGTCACCTTTTTATGACGTTATCAATTCTATTCATGGCTGTTTTCTTGATGAATTGTGTGAATTTGATATTGTAATATTCTTCATTATATACATCACTTACTAATCTGCATAATGTTTAGATCTATTTCAATTAAAACGTGTTTTTCAATACATTGAAATTATTAGTTACAGTTATTTATAATTTCTTGAATATCACACCGCTAATATAAAGCAAATACCTAAAGTTTTCAGTCAGCGAACTTCAGAGTTTTTATTCAATTGTAAAGCATTGTCTCATTTAAAAAATCTGTAATTTTTATCTGCAAATTTATATACTTTTCAAGCTTTGATTGAACTGTTTTTAATACTTTCAAGACTGTTTGCAGCCCAAAACTTCGTTGAATATTTGTAATTTCAATATATTTTTAATATTACTTTTAAAGGGCATGCTGTTCATTTATGCATTCACTGCATACCTTTATAATGGTAGTAAATTAATACACATATATTTTATTTCAGTTTGAGCATTTCAGTTTTTAAAAAAAGCACTTTAAAATTAAAAAAATATTAAAAGCTGTTTAGTATGGTTTTTTAAAGTTATATAAATAGTTATCTACATTAAACTTAATCATGAGTTAATTCATTTGAGAAGGAATTTGAAATTTAATCAACTAGTGCTTGTTATTTTACTAAATATGCATTTATAATTTATAAATGAACATACATATTAATTATGATTATTTTGAATTTAATTCATTAAAAGTATTTTCACACATCTTAAGAAAATAATCACAAAACACACACTCAGACAATTTATATTCTTAATTATTATTCAGGTTTTTAAGAGATAAACTTTTTGCATAAAAACAGATTAGGAGAAAAAATTAAGCCTGTGTAATGAATAATGTGTGTTTAATAAATTAACTTAACAGCAATTGAGAGCATGACTAAAAAGTAAAATACTTAAACTAATGCTCTATTAATTGAATTCACCAACACTTTTTAACTTGATTTGACAGTAATATTTTCTTTTTGCAGTATTGAAGACTTATAGTTCAATTAGTGCTGACTGTAGTGTGTGAATTAGCCTAATTCAGGGATTATGCTGACTGTATGATATAGTGGCAATTTTATAACCATTTCTGATAGTTGCCTTGATCGTGCGATGTGATAGTAGATCTTATAGTACTGTGTAACAACTATCTTCTGACTATGTAAATACTATCGTATCCATGTACCTTTCTATTCTATGTATTAGGACTGTAGAGTAGCTTTAGAAGAAATAACTATTCTTTCTCTTAACAAATAGAGTACTCTTTAACACTTCTGCATGTATTCTGATTTTAGTAAAGTTGAGCATTTGAAAGAAAATAACATTTTTGAGTCTCAGTCCACTAAATACATAATTAACAAAGGTTGCATCGCATTTTTTTTTTTTTTGTAAGAAAAGCGTTGAAAATTTTTCAGGAAAAAATATAATTTTACTTATTTAATATTCTTCTTTTCTTATTTCATTTTAAATTTGTATTGGTGTCGCAATTTTTACATTCTTTATTATAAAAAAAACTATTCAAAAATATAAATGCTTTTAAAATTATTTTGGCATATTTGTAAAAGGAATATTAGTTTATTTTCAGCTTTTATAATTCGGATTTTTAAAATTATCCTTGCATTGAGTCTCAATGGATTTATATTAATTATTTGATTGAAAATCAGTAAGGAATAATTCAATGAAATAATATCTTGAATAGATAGAAAATATTAATTTATATTAAATCATGAATTTGCGTAATTGATTACATTAAAAATGGTCTAGTACAGAAGAAACAAGAACCGGTTTTTGTACTGTTTATATAAAAGTACAGTTTTGCACTGAAAATAGTTCAGTCTAGATACTTTGTCCTTGACCTGTAAAGTATCCTTGTAATTTCCCATAGTTTTTAGACTCCTTTAGCTGTCTAAATGAAACTGTTCTTCAATACGATATGTCTCATGTATTCGTGTTACTATAGAGGCAAATTTTGCATGGAAATGACAATTTAGAGAGCACAATTTTCTGTAGAGTTCTTTAGAATGTGTTCAATACTGTATAATACGACTGTATCCAGAGTTTCTTTTTTAAAATTAAACACTAAGAAGCATTTTTAATTCCAACTATTTGTTATTCTAAAAGTAAGATGAATGAAATTTAACTTAATAAGCACGTATTAAGCCTATGTATCTTTAAAAATACGAAGAATCTGCCAACTATAAAATTTACTCTTTTAGTATTTTATTTCATAATTTTTCTGTTATATTAAAATGTATAACTATGTTTTTGTAATAATTATAAAATTGTAAATGAATGATAATAATTTCTTGAACATAAGTAAATCCTTAACTCTTAATGAGATTTGTGTAAAAGTTAACTGTGTAAATATAATAAAGTTAAAATTGCATTTGAGGTATCAAAATAAATGTTTAAAATCCTTTGATTTGTAATTGTTGTTTTCTATATTTTCATCGCTTTATGAATATATGTAATTCACTGACAAATAGTTAAGAAATTTTACGATTATATTAAAATTTATTCCATTTCGTGTTTCAGAATTTTTATTTTTTTTTTTTTTCTTAAAGGGTTTTCCAAAGCATATTATTTTATTGAATATTTTTTTTTTCTGATTTGTCATTTATTTATAAATATTTTCATGCTTCTATTTTCATTCTAATTATCATATGTAATACTTATATTTTGAAGAGTTGGATGTTTTCAAAGTAACAAATAATAAATAGTACATATTCATGCGATATTTTGTGAACAAGTAAAAATAATTGATGCTCACTTGTTCACATAATTATTTTCTGCTCATCCTCAAGTGCTTATTTATCCTCGAAGAAAAGTATTTAGGGGTTGTATTTCTTTCAGATGCTCAACTTGTAGCATTTTTGCTTTTTTTTCTGTGAAAATATTGGCAGCATTATTATTTATTTTCATTGTAAACAAATATTGTACTGTTTTATCGTGTTTGAGCTTTCCGCTTGTGCTTACTAGGCTTATATTTATCGGTATTGATAAAGTAGTCATTGTGGCGTGAGAGTATTCATTATATATTCTTATATTCTATAGTCAACTCTTCTAATAGTAAAACTTTCAAGTAGTAGCCATAGTACACTATATAGCCCAAATAGAACCTTCTTTTTAAGGTAAAAACTGAATCCCATGTAGTACCTTGAAATAGAAACAAAAGAAGTCTTCTATTAGTCTCTGAAAATTCTCAAGTTCTCCCGGTAGTCCTGTTGTATCATTTTATGGGTGTACCAACAAAAAACTATTGTTAATAGCATTTCTATAGTCACTCTTTGTAGCCATTTTTTACTTCGATGGTAGCCCTTTT
>BMAV01009828.1:82771-144526 GCA_019973955.1 Trichonephila inaurata madagascariensis | reverse complement strand
AAATTAGTCATTCTATGTTCATTTTTTGTCAAAATAGTGTACTTAAATAATTTTTTATTGTAATACTATTCTTAAAACAATTTTATATACATTTTCTTATCTAAGTGACACTAAATATCATCAATATTATCCATTTATACGCTTTTGCAAAATCACGGTTCCGAACGTAGTCGGATACCTTAAACGATCCAGTAAATGAAGTCGATGTATCATTAGCATTATTTTGAATTGGCTTTGTTAATGATTTAATTTGATTTGGGTATGCTTAGTTCGATAAGGAGTAGAAAATTACGGCATTTTAATGCTGTGTTGAATTTCGGTATCGTAAAATACTTCCTATAACTTTTAAATTGCATATCTTCGAGTAACTAGCACGTAATACTTAGTACGGTTAGGTGCGTAAAAGCATAATTAATAATTATTGTTAACACATTATTGACCGGGGGATTTTTGTTGAAATTGTGAGCGATTTAGACTTTCGTGTTAGTTCCAACAAAATTATCAATGCTCGAAAATTTCTTGTGTTACTTATTAGTAACATTAGCTCATTTTAAAGTCATAATAACTTTTATTTGATTTCTGAATTTGTTGATGATACAAGTTTGTCTGTAAAGTAAATAAATCAAAAAATTAATTTAAAAAAAATGAATTGTGGTACTTCAATAAGACTTTGTGAGCTGTTACATTCAATAGTTATGCCTGGAATATTTGTGAAGTTTTCTAAGTTTCGTAAAATGTTTCTTTCAACCCAGTCATTTGTTGTAGCATAGGAGCATTCTCCAGCATCGCAAATGTTATCTATCTTTTTACTGTCACTATAAACCACTAAGGTTTTTAGTAGTTTTGTTGGTCTGATGTTTATTTCGTCTGAATCAGAACTATGTTCTGAAAAGAGATAGTATCCTCTAAATCGCTATCATAGACGTCGCTTGGACACAGTCAGAGAAATAATCCCCACAGAATTCACTGTAAAACTGTCCTTCATTCAAAAATTAACGATGTGCCATCTTTTCAAATTTAACAGTAACGATCAATTGATCGCACGCTGTTAGTAAAGTTGTTAGTGAAAACGTTTTAGGCAATTTTAAGTACGTGCTCTTGTACCATAAACATAATCAAATTGTATAATACCCAATCTCAATTATGTTAGGTTATCGAAAGACGTCATATGATGTTCTCCGTTTAGTAATGGATTTTTTTTTTTACTTAGGGCTTAGTGTAAATTCTTTGAAAGAATTTAAATTTTTAACTGTCGACTTTTTGTAAGAAGAAAGAAATCTTTAAAAATTTTTTTTTATTTTGTATGCTTATTTGTATATGTGGTTAATTTTTTTGTCTTATATTTAATTTAATTAGGTATCATTTAATACTGCTAATAAAAATCATTCCGTTTCAATTTTATTTTTATTTATCAATAAAGTTTTTGTAAGATTTTATTCTTAAATATTTCAAAATCGTCATCCATTGTTGTACTTAAAATAATTATAGATTATTCAAAAAAGAATTTTCATCTAAAGCGCCTTTAAAGTTCTTGAAACTTGTTTCAACTCAAAAACCTGAAATGCATTAGGAAATTAGTGTTTGGATTTGTAAAAACATTGCATTATAAGAAGCATGTTCCAACCAGCTGGGTTGTACTGAATTTAATGAATGAATTTAATTTGTTTTAACACATTGATATGCTTGATTATGTAGATTATATGCTTTAAAATGATCACCTTGATAGTGAAAAGTTGCCTGCCAATATTTCTTAAAACTCTTTCACAGCATCTACCAGAAAATAGTTAAATAGAAATTCTGTTGCTTTTTATTCTACAGCTCTCTTGATATGACATAGCATATATCTTTTTTACTATTATTTTTTTCTTTTTAAACAAAAAAGAAATGTTTTTTTTTAAATAGCATGAAAAAATATTAGTTTTCTTTAAACTTATAACTACGCAGTATTTAGTTAAAAGAAATATTTTTCGATTTATCTTTTAAAAAGGTTTTTTTTTTCAATGATAATAATTGTTTGTTTTGTAGAATTTGACGTATTCAGTTCATTTAAATAAATAAAAAGATGTCGAAAGGTAGAATTTTTCCAGAAAAGTTGGCATTACTATTTTCAAAAAGACTTCTTAAAATATTGTATTACTTCATTTGAAAAAATAATTTGATTAAATAAATAATATAATCATATTATTTATTTAATCAAATTATTTTTTCTATCAGATATTATACTAAGTCCAAAAATTTAGTCTAATAATGATAATTTTTATTAATCCATAAATAACCAATCTCTTAAAATTTGTAAAAGGCGTAACTCCACGCGATTCGTTTATTTCCAAATTCCATCAATCACTCGAAAATAAGTAGCTGTTATTGTCAATTACTCTTGGTGGCTTATGCTCTGAAAAAGTTTTGAAAAAAAGTATGTTGAACAAGAATGAGCTTAAATTAAAATATTCCTTAAGCCTGGCAGGCCTTTTTACTGTCACAAGGTTGTGATCAAAACTAAACCTTAAACAATAATAAAATGTTTCACATATTTAAATGTGAATTTGGCTGATGGAATTATTCTGTTGAATGCTAGGGGCCGCTGATTGCCGCAGCCTTCACTAATGGATATCACTGAAATATGTATACAACCGCCAAGAAAATACAGTACATGGTAAGAAAAATGTTTTTTCCTGTCATTTGATGTAAGAATCCACCGAAAATATATAAATAATTCAAAGAAGTCTCTTACCATTGCCCTTATTAAACACTGCAGATATTCATAAAAAAACACGATATGCATTAATTCAGTCATAAGTAAGATGTATTTAAAATTAATATTAGGTAATATGTATAAAAGAATTAGAATTGCTTTTTAGAATTCCTTCTGCGTGTACTGCTTCTGATTAGAATGCATGCGATTCCTTTTAATAATCCAATTTTTATGCATTTCATACTTACTAGCAAAATGTATCAAGATTTATTAGTAAATGATCATTTTTAATTAATTTATTGTAAGGTACACGTTAAATATATAATTGTCATTTATCTAAAAAAGCTAAACAATAAACAGAAATATAACAAGACTGTATAATTCAAAATCAGATGGCCAGAGTCGTATAACAGCAACCTCATAGAAATAAAGTTTGTGGAGTATATATGTATCATTTATTGAAGGCTGTTTCTTCGATCGTCAAATTGCATTGCTGCCCTGGCCTGCCTATTCCCCCGATCTATCACCTATCAAACACATCTGGTTACTGATTAGAGAATGACTTTTTTGACTTAACACCACACGCTTATACTTCAAATCAAGTTTGGCAGTGGGAATCCAAAGCCTCTTCCATTCAATGCCAAGGCGTATATGAGTAGTTATTGTCAGACGTGGCAGTAACTCTCAGTATTGATTTCCTCTTTTTCTTCATCTGGCAGAAGACTATTTTCAAACGTTTCACCTTCTTATTTGTTATCTGTTGAAAAAAAAATATGCTTCTCTTTTTTTACTTGATGTATTTTAGATGACCCGCAGTTTACTTATTGAACCAAATTGCTGATAAATTTTTGCTAAGTTTTTTGTTTCATCTTTTGTAACTGTTTAAATCCCTTAAGTATCGTACTATAACGTAAAATATCTGAAACTTAACTTGTTTTTTAACTAATAATATTGATCCAGAGTATATATACAAAGAAACATAGCATCAAACGATTAAAAATTAGATTTAAATTGACGAAACTGTGGAAGCGATATTGTTCTTTTGTAAAGTCGTTCAAAATTTCAGATTGAATTTCCTGCAGCTACTTCTTGATTTTACTAAAACTTTCAAAGAACGATTCTTATGTATAAGTGACTTTGAAAAACTATCTGTCCAAATAAATATGAGACAAATATATTACCTTCGATAATGGATTTCATTTCATTGTAGTATCCGAGATCAGTGATTCTCAATATTTTAATCCACCTCTAAAATAAACCACAATACGGAAATTATCAAATATTTTGTTTAAACATATATAATTTATTTAATATTTTGAATCTGACAAGAATAATGGGGAATTAAATTTATTATCTTATCTTTTGCAATTGGAAATGTCCATAAACTTAATTTCGTAATAGCCCGTTTTAACTTAATGTTTTTTTATGTATTTTTTTTTTTAAATATAGTCTATGGATACAGTATATATGAATTTAATTGAAGAGAGAAGTAAAGTCCTAATAGACAAAATCATCCGGATAATGTAGTTTCCTTTTCTTGGCGTGGTAAAAATTGTATGTATAGCAAAAAATAAACCACACTGATGATAATCTTTCCTATATTTCTTGGTGCAGAGTTTGTAGACGTTAAACATTTTTATAATTATAAAAGTTAAATATTATTTCAGTTCTACTATCTGCTTAAATAAATATGTTCTGAAAATTTTTCACACAGTTACTTTGAATGGCATTTTACGAAAATTTCGCATTGAGACAAAAAATTTTCTGAACTGCTTGTGTACTCCTTAGAGATCGGCACATACCCCTTTGGAAAAACTGTTTGAAATTCATTGATCTAAATAATACAGACGTAACTATTAATACGTAAAAGGGACTACAACTCTGCATTGATACGATGTATCCCTTTTAAGATATCTGCTTTTTTGATTATTAAATAATTAAGAGTAAAATTAAGCACACAAATAATTCAAAGTAGCCAAGGTCATCTTTAAAAAAAAGTTACAGCTTTAAAATCGATAAAATAGCATTAATTGGCTCACACGGACATTGACTAGCATAACTCTAGTACTCCTCCATCCCAATGAATTGAATGTCTGCCTATCTTTCAAAATTATGATGTTATCAAAAAAGCAAAATCTAAATTTGCACAAAAGTCTAGAACAATTTTGAAAATATAATAATATTTGTAACATAAAAATGCATTTATCCCTAAACACTCATGTTGCATGTTGTTATTTTTTAAGCAGAAAGTATTAAGAATATCCTTCGTCTGAAAAGAGAATTAATTTTCTGTGTGAAACCTGTTTCCTCTTTGTCCTAGTTTTTCTTATAATGGCTTCTTCTGAATGAAAAATGGTTGTGTGCTCGTATTAACATAAGAAATTGTTCCAAGTCAAAAATTTCTGGAAAGAATTTACTAGAATTTTCTTGCTTCAGTTCTTGATTTGATGACTTATTATAATATACTACAATTGAATAATATATATCTTGTTATGGGGCCGTTGCTACTATTTTCTGCACCCACAGTACATTGTTGTTTCTACTCGTTTACTATAATTTAATACATGATGGAAAGTGCAGTGTAAAAAAAATCAGTGACAGAGGGTTTAAAATAATTGCAATTCCTTAATTTTGAGAAAAGCACCAACACAACACATGCGTGTTAGTGTTTCTGATTGTGCAAAATAATATGTACTGTGTTCTCTGTAATTTTTTGGTTCAATCGGCCATTTTGATTTCCATTTAACGGTTTCGGTACTATAGTGACTGGTTAGGACGGTTTCTACCAACGATCATTTCCCAATATTAATACTTTTGTGTTTTTCTTACAGATTGGAATGCGCTTTCACTCAGGTATGGAGGAAGAGGATAAACGAACTGTGTATGGACAGTCTTGTGTTTTTCAACAAGTGGCACCAGTTCTTGCTTCCCTTTCCTTGGATTGGGTGCCCGAAAGAGCGCACTTAATTTGTGGTTGATTATTATTCTCTTACTCACTCCTCCACCAAAGCATTATTATTATTACTATGATTTATTATTAGTAAACTGTATTTACAAAGACTCACGTGCTCGACACTTGATGTTTTTTTTTCACCCTCGTTGGGTATTTTTCCCTTTTCCTCCCCTTCATTTCGTGTGTGTTTTCATTGTAATTTGTGGACTAATTGAACAGAACTGCTGCTAAAAAAAAAAAGAACTTAAGGGAAAAAAATCTGTTTTTCCCCACCTGTAGTGAAGGAAATGCAGTTCAGTTTATTTATCCTCCCAGGACATTACTACTATACTGTGTGCTTCTTATTACCATACATACATTACATATATATATATATTGACATTATATACACAACCCCAGATGAACTGCAGCATTTAATTATCAAGATTTGCAAATCTATATATTATAAGAATAGCTTGACGTTGTAACTGTTAATCGTAATGTGTTCTGAAGACAAGCTTTTTTTGGTTTTTATTGTAATGATGTAATGATATTGAACTTTTTACCTGTTGAACCTAGGCATCACAGTTGTAATTGTGTTCTCACTGCTTTACCTATCGAAGAATAATTCCTGTATACTTGGGTTTTTCATCATAATTAATAAAAGAAACCAGAGGCCTTCAGCATTGCATATAACAACGAATTCCAGCAGCACTACATTGTTACTTATTTATTGCTATTAACACTGGCATTTACTTAGAAGCTTTTACAAAGAACCTTTTTTTTAAACAGAAATGTTTTTTTTTTTAGTATTTCTGTGCATTTTTTCTCTTTCTTTTTTTATGTGTAATTTTTCAGTGTTTTATATGTTGGCCAATTTCATTATCTGGTCATGTATTTAGCCAAGCATTTTTTTCTTTTTTTGTTTGTGTGAAATTTATTTGTTTTATTGTATATCCTGTGGCAGCCTAAATTCAATTTATTTTGTTGAATTAACATTACATGATGCTTTCATCTATCTTCGGATAAATTTAAATCTGTATTAAAATTAAGAAAGGCCATTAGTTATGTATAATTTCTATTATATAATATTTAAACGATATGTGATTTTGATCTACAGTACCGAAATATTTAAAATCTATAAATAGATGCAAAAAAATTGATTTTGTTTCAATTTTTTTTTTAAATATATAAATGTGCCATTTTTGTGCTAAAATAATAACCACTATCTAAGAATAATTACGATCAAAGTGGCTCTTATTTTATAAATTTATTATTCCCTTTTTTTTAAATTCATGGAGTAAAATTAAATTCTGAGAGAATGATCATTTTAAATTCGTCTCCCAAAATGTAATTTGAGGATCACGATGTACAAATAACATAGTACAAAGAAAATTAGAATAATTATTTCTTCTGTTAAATATTTTGATTGAGAATCTAATTTCATTTGAATTGCATTAACCGAACATATCTTCACAATTTTCTCAATTTATCACAAAATACATCTATCATTTTTTTATATTATCCAGAGTACTTTAAAAAATTAGAAACTTTAAATAATCTTAAATTTTTTTTTATTTCTATTAGTAAGCTCTTTCTAACAAATAAAATGCATTAAAATTTAGATCCTAAATATAATAAGATAGCATATGTTCAATTTGTGTACATTTTCTTTTACATAATTTATTTTAAGATTTATTTATTTTTTGTCATACATTCTGTTTTCTTTTTTATTATTGTTTGTGTAATTTAAAGTTCTCTAGAACTGTATTTTTAAAAAAATTCATTTTTATGTTTGTTTATAGAAATTACATCTTATAAAGTCAAATAATTTTAAAATAAATTAAGAACATTTTTTTTTTCATTTGTTTTGGAAAATTTGTAATTTTTAAAAAAATTATAATTGTTTTTCTTTATATTTTATGTTGTGTATCTTGGTGTATTTAATTGTAGAATAACAATTTATGAAACTAATTTATGTGTACAAATGTATTAATATGAAGTTCCTCTATAAATTAGGCATATTTAGAATGTTTAGTATTAGAATTTATTTTCATTTAGCTTAGAAATAAATTTATGTGATCTTAATTTATTATACTTTTTGAATGTTTTCTAATTTTATACATTCAATAATTAGAATTTTTCCTATCTGTAGCAAAATTTCATTCTCTTACATCTTTCAATATATGCTTCTTTGTAATCTCTTACAGTGTGCTAATGTTGAATATGATATATTTATTGGTTTAATTTCAGTTGTATCAGAAAAAAAAATTACTTTTTGAAATGATATTTATGTTTGCTATAACAAAACAAAAAGAAACTTTGATTTCTATCATTTGTTTAAAATTTATTTAAATGTTCATTTTCTTGCATTGATATGGACCGTTAAATGGATTAACATTTTTTCTTCACCTTCTTTTAAAGTTATAAATATTCAAATATTTTTTGTGTGTTTAAGCATTAAAAATATATCATAATTCAATATTTACATACTTATGTGTAAAATAATAGTATTTAATGATGTCTTTTATCTTACATATAATATAGCATTGTTTCATTTTACAAATTGTGTAGTCTTAGCACATTTCATATGTTATATGTGGGCTTCCTAAAATAGAAATAATTATCTAACAATTAATTGAGAAAACATATTTCCTTTTTGCTGAATCATGCTTTACAAATTGTGAATTTATGGTAAACAATTTTGTAAAATCTATACCAAATAAGTGATTGGAACAATATTTATACTAAAAGTGTGTGATTTAAATAATATATTTTTGTTTATGTTAAATTATTTTTGGAGGTATTGACAATTATATTAGTTTTCTCATGCAAAGGTTTCTAACGTCTCTGTACATTAAAAAAAATTACTTATGTAATAAGCACTATATGCATTGCAATTGCATGACTCTATCAAACTGATCTTACAAATATACTTCAGAACAGAAAAGAAAAATATAAATAAAAAAATATGAAATGAATGTAATATTTTAAGAGCATTTTCTTGCTATCTGCCACTGTGATTTAATTGGTGATAAATACTTTATATTTTACACCTAGAAAAAAAATTTTCTAGACATTATTAACATAGGTTATTTTCTATTAATTTTTTCTCCTCTTTTTTTCAATTTACAATATCATTTCCCAGTGCAAAATGTTATAGCAATACCAATGCACAAGCTTTAGAGAAAAGGTGTGAGGAACTAAGTTCTTTCTCTATACTTAATGATACAAAAATTCATTTCAATATAATTTTGCACCCAAAATTTTTACAGCATCGTTTCCACTATTGTTTTCACAATGTTCAAAAAGTATAAATGCCAAATGTGCTGCTGTTGTTTTGTGGACATTTTTCTTTTACATCTGGCCATTTTTTGAGTAATGTGCATCATCTCCAATGTGCTGTGTTCCCACACCTTTAGCATACATATATACCTGTGTAACTGCTTGTATCTCCATGCACTTGTTCAAAAACCAATATTGAACTGGAAATAGCCCATAACATTAATGAAAAAGTACATCATGTGCATTGGCTGCGTTCTATGACAACGATGTGTTCTTAGAATGTGTGCAAAAAATAAATAAAAAGAGTTTCATTTCTGAGCTCTTCATTTCTCTCTTGTTCACTGTTTGTAGATTTAAAAAGTTGACCAGAAGTATACGCGTTGCACTTTTCGCTAATATGTACCTTGGTACAGCAGTACCATTTGTGGTTTATACTGTACTTCCTAGGCTGTCTACAAAGAATTTAGATTCAAGACTGGATATGATACAACTGAACTTTGCGAGATTTGAACGTGCCCATTTTGATTTGTATGACAGCTTTAGCAAGGTATCTTAGTTTTCGAAAATTCGATACAATAGATTTTTTTTATTTTCTTGCTTAAGTTTTTATCAGGTTTTTTTTAATTTATTTTCCGGATGTTTGGATTAAATTTATGAAAGTCATCGGTTGAATTTTTTTAAATATTTTTATAATTTGTTTCTTGCATTATTTTATAATACAGTTGATGCTCGTTTTTTTTACGAACTCAATGGGACCACTAAGTAAATTGCAATGGAAAGGACGTGGTATTATTCAATTACCAATTCGGTTTTGCTAAATGCTTAATATCTGCGCGCATCACAGTGTTTGCATTTATTGCATACAAATATCAGGATATCTGACATTTTACAATAATAAATATCATTCTGCTAAGAATTATGATAATTTTTTTTTTAGAATTGCTTAATGTTTAATTAAAATAAGTTTGTCTATTGGCTCTGTCTTTAGTTTTTAGATTCTTAGAAATCCTGATACAAACTTTTCATTACGTTATTGCCAAGGCTAATTCTAAAATTTCGCTGAAAAAAAGCTTTTTATCTTATAAAAGGACACAAACAGATGTGACAGATAATGAAATTAATGAATGTAGGTTAGAAAAAGGTACGCTGTCTCACAAAAAGGCTTAGTTGCATTCAACTTGGAAAGAAATTTAATAAAAGTACTACACCTTTTTTCCGCTTAGAAAATATTAAAAAATATTTAAGCGATCGACCTTGTGTCAAAGGATAAGCAAAAAATATTCAAAGTTCTAGCTTTAATCCAAAGGCTGCCCTCAAAATGCATGTAGATTGAACATTATTGCTTTAAAGCTTGAAAAGGCTATTATAGAAGGTCAGATAAATGCAAGCATTATTTTAGTTTAATAAGTTTTATTTTTCAATACCTATTAAAAGATTAATTGCATAAGTTTTATAATGTTAATTTTTATCTTTACTTTTTATTTAAATTTTGCTTAATTATCCATATATTTTCGGAAATTTGAAAGTATTAATGATATGGAAGTTCGTTGCAATGAGCATTTACTGTATTATGATGATTTCTTCTGTGTTTGTAAAGGCTTTTTACATCTCTGCATAATGCAAAGGCCAGTGAAATCAGCTCAGTCATATGATGAAAACAGCGCAGCACTTCTAGTGTATACACATACACACGTCTGTATAGATAATACTCTCTGGTCAACTTTCGTAGTGAAAAATACATATATATATATATTGTGAGTCTGTTTTATTCAGCTCTCGTTTTTCAACTTTGCAGCAATAATCTTTGATGGATGATATTTAGATTTGTGACATTAGAAATGTATTTAAACTTGCTTTGTGTGCTACAAAGTTTACATGACTGACAAAAAGGTCACTTTGGATGATAAGTGTCGCTTGAAATGTTTTTATCTTATATTGAAAAGTTTACTAAATGCGTATATATATACATATACATACATAACTATGTATTTTGTGGTTGGTTATTTTCTGATCATGTCTTGTGAGTGTTAATGGAATTTATTACACATTTCGGTCAACCTATTGTTGTTTCGTGTGTATCCTTCCAAACGAAATAATTCCTGTTTTTTGTGAATCATTGTAGAAGGCTAGAACAAGTTCTGCAATTTAAACGAAAAAAAAATCCTCCCCTAACCCCTTCATTATACCCTTCCCTCAACCCTTCATTGGCACCCTGACAACTTCTTGAGGCAATACTAAATATGTAGTTCTTCAATCGCAATTTTGCAGCGATATTATATATATATATATGGACCCCTTTTAGTGCTGTAAAAGGGGTTAAATACACCTTGTATATGTAACATGTGAACACTTCAAGTAGAAGTAGCAATGAAACATGTAGGTTTTAGAGTGAAAAAAAAAATGTAGCTGAAAACAATACCAAAAAAACTGCTTTTCATATACTGAGCAATAGAAAATCCCTATTGTTTTTTGTCATGTGTACAGTTGTTATTAAAGAGAAGAAAAAAAAATCAGAGCTGTTTCATAATTGTTATACATATATATATATTATATAAATATAATTATATATATCTATACAATCCCTCTGCTATTTCAAAAACAAAAGCTCGTTTAATTTCTAATTGTATTTTGAGTTCGTCCATTTTTGTTCTTAATGTAATAGTCTAAAAACAGCCAACAAACCTCATTGGAATCCAAACAATAAAGTATGTGCAAATCGTCATGTAGTCAGGCAGTTGTACATATCTCGGTATTAATTCTCTTTGGAGGCGGACTTTCCGAAGCAATTGGTTTCGCACAGCTTGGTGTCTTCGCCTCGCGCCAATTTGAGCAATACATACATCAAACAAAGCCACGTTTGGGTCGAATGCCTTGAATGAAATGCTGCTTATGGGCTTTTAAAAAGTGCTATTTTCTTTGCGTGATATATTCATGTATATATACATATATATCTCGTAGCTTTTTTCACCTCGCCTGCCAGTGAGTCCTGACTGAAAAAAAAAATTAAACTCAGATTTTCTTTTGTTTGATTCTTTGTTTTGTGTTGGAGCTACGTGAATAAAATGTGATAGACGATTCAGAAAAATTAAATTAAATATTTATGTTCCATATCAAATTCTTTTTCATAATTAAACAACTCAATTTTTATAATAATAAAATCTGGAAAATATTTTAACTAACCTAAGTTTAAATAGAAACAAGCATTACAGCCTTGATGGTTTATATGGCTATAAAAATAATTGTAATTTTATATTATGATTTTTTTTCTAAAATTTCCTTCTTTTCTTTCAAAATTTTTATTTATTTATTATATTTTTAATGAAGAAATGTTTGCCTTTTTTAAGATGTTCAACTTTTTAATTAATAAAAACTTAATTACAATTGTCAGTAATTTTTAATTTAAATTTAAATATGTTTTATTGTTTTTCTGAATGCAAATCTCATGACTATTTAGTTTTTTCCTTTTTTTTTTTTTCTTTTTTTAAATAAGCGACTTTTTGTTTAGAATTTTTATTAACATTATTCTACACTGCAAAAAGTTTAAGTATTTGTTGTTAAATCATTCAAAAACGTATAGAAAAGAAAGACTCTCATTTGTCTTAATTTATTCTCTTTTTTAAATATCACTGTCAGATATGTCTAATAAAAATAAACTACAACAATATAAACAGTTTAAAAAGTTAATTTGTTGTAAAATCGATTTTCTCGGTTTTATAGGAATAATAACTTATTTACAAAATTCGATGTCTTAAAAAATCTTATTACTCTTACTTATTACGTAGCTCCATGTTATTAGCGTGGAAAATGGATTTTTTTTTCTAAAAAATATGTTAATTTAATAATTTTAATTAATTGGAAAAATCCTATGTTGCTCTTTTCAATATTATACTCATTATTTTTATATTTAATATCATCTTTAAAAAACGCGATAACGCTCTCTTTTAAAGTTGCTTTAGAGCCGAAAATGTCTTTTTTTATTTCAAAATATTTTCGTTCAAAAATCAAAGTTTTCTTCTTTAAAAATAACATGTGTATTAGGATAACATGAAAGTTTAAAGTAAGACTAAAACTATAAAAGATTAAAAAGATTCTATTTAACTACACTAAATACAATTGAACTTAATATTTTTTTTTCTGTGATTTTATATCATAAAACAAAATTTTACTGAAAAAAGTGGTTTAAATATTAAAATTATTTCTGGAGAAAAAATTATTATTCAAAAAATGCACTACTTAATTATAATGTAACTTTAAAAATTTTCAATTATATAAAATTCACATACAGTTAACATTATGTTCATAAAGGATTCATTCTTAAATTCGTGCATGAATTGCGAATTCGTTTTTTATTTATATTTTCCTGATGTCATTTGCAAATATAAAGGTAAATTGTACCATTTTCATATATATATATATAAAAAAGGCCTCTTTAAGAAAGATTCTTTTCTGCATTATTACTTTCTTTTATAATCGAATCTTTTTGTATCATGATATGACATCCTTAAAATATTCAGCCATGTGTTAAAGCGTTTAATTCTTACATAATCATCTCTTAAATGCTGCGCTTGTTTGGGTTCACATCTACAATTTGGACTTCACTTGGCACGGACGATTTAGTGTTGTACCGCTACATTTGCAAATTACAGCTTGCACCCGTAGGAAAAAAAAAAACACGATTTTTTAAATATTACTGCATTACTTAGCTGAGCAACTTTGCATTTGTAAAACCACACAAGATGATCTTTGTACTGTTGGTACTATGAGTAGCATTATTCGGAATTTTGAAAAAAACTATTATAAACACATAACACTATACATATATATACACGTGTACAATCACTCGTTCATTATGTAATCAATATGTGGAACACTTCATGTACAGAATGTGTATAATTTCCCCCCTTCTTTTTATGTTTATAATTTATATATATATATATAAATCGAATTATTTATTTACCAATTGAAACAGTCCTGAGAATTTCATGTGTAAATCGCTTTATAAATTTGTGTTTTGCCGCCATTGGTAACGTTTATCCGCCTTCTCTAAATAGGCTTCGTGTGTTTAATTTTTTTGTGTTTCTGAGTGTTGTTTATTTGCTTTAAGAACTTCCCTTCCTTATTCTGTCAAATTAAAAAAAAAAAAAAAAATACTCCACTTTTTAATTATAAAAAAAAAAAAAAAAAAAAAAAATTGCTCGATTGTGAAAGGATACAATAAAAAAAAAGTGAAGGAAATTTTTTATGTATTTAAAATTCCTTGCTTGGTAATGGCATTTAAGACCCACTGTAGCATATTACCTCTATTTATTGTGATAAAAACACTTTTGACGAAAAAAAAACCCCGCTAACACATGGCATGAAAAAAAAAATTTGGAGAATAGAATTTAGTTCTGTATTTTTCTGCATAATTTTTTTCCTGGAAAGAATCTTTTTGGATAAAAAAAAAAGTAATAAAACTACATGCTTCCATTATACATGCAATAATTTTATAAAGTTTTCATTACTGTGAGTAATGTGCAGGTTCAGACTTAGTGCTTTTGTGATTCTATAACAAACCTGCATATTATTTTTACTGATGCGCCGAATTTGTATTACGTGTGTTTGAGATGTACTCAGTATAAAATAAACTGTAAAAGTTAGGCACTCTTACTTTTGATAAGGCCGTAAGTAACGTATTGTATTTAGTTATATAACATCTATTGAAGTACCTGACAGAAAAATGCTTTTCCGGAAAAAATATTAATTTATACTTACCTTATTTTGCAATATAATTATTTTATTAATTAATTGTATAATTTTGAAGATTTTAATTCAGTTCGTATGGTTAAGTAATTCAGTTTTTATATTGCAGAGTTTTAGCCTGATATATTTTCATTGAAATTCTGAAAAAAAATATGTACACAAAATCACTTGAAAAAAAATTTCGTAATTCTTTAAAAAACTATTATGTGAATAATGCATAGTTATGTAATATTCATTATATCATTTTATTAATTTTAATTCCCAATATGTGTTTTTCAATGTCCATGACCAATTTCATGATATGTATCATTAAAATTTAGTTACATGCTTTTTTTTACAATATTTGATAATGTTTTTTAATATTGATTTTGCTGTTTACTCATGCATGTACGTTGAGTTTTTGAAAATTAATGTAAACGTTTTATTTACCTCTTTGATTCCACAGTTCCTTTCTATGATTTACCAGAATTTTGTGCATTTTTCTATTTAAAAAAGAAATGGTTTTACTGCTGTGTTCTGTATGTTTTTAAAATCTTATGGCTTTAACAAAACGAATGAACTGATCTTCTACTGTTTTAGAAAAAAACGACTCTGAATAAAGGTACAAGATTGCGCGATGTCTTTGGGTATTCTCTAGAATAATCGAAACTGTACAAGTAATTCTTTTCATTCGTGTTTCTGTGTAAAGTAGTAACGCAAAGCGCTTTACTTTGCAATTTGTGGCTGTTGTGCTTCTCCCCGCACAACATTTGTATCATTACTGCGCATGTTGTGTATTTTGAACTACTCGTGTATGCTTTTTTAATTATTTTCCGCTGTATAAAGTGGCTGCAAAAATTGTTGTGATGTGTAAAATAAAACTATTAACAGATAAAAAAAAGTGTTGTTTTTAAAAAATTAATTATGATGAATAATTTAAAAATGTGTTGAAAGCGGAGAATATGTAGCTCCTACAATCCCAGTGTTGATAAGTGTGACGTCTTTGTTCTATGTCAATAAAAATGTGTTCCGTTTTCCTGCATATATGTGGGAAAAAATAAACTATGTAAAATCTGATTGTTGTACGAGTCTCTTTTTTTACTGAACAACATACGCTAAAACTCACACACTCTCCCCTTTTTTCCATCTGTAAAAATTTTTTCTTTTTTGCAAAATTTTTATAAGATGAAAATTTGGTCACAACAAAAATATTGAAGTACGGTAGACCACCACAAAAACAAATTCTACTTCGAGTAACAAAATGACTAAGCAAGTCATGTGAATTATATATTCCTGTATTTAGAGTAAAAGTTTCCACGGATGGTCTTATTATTAATAAAGGTAAAAATATTAATTCATGCTAGTTTTCGTTGCTGATGAGACGTAGCTCAGAAGTGTGGTTGTGGTCACTTGGTTGTGACTTAAAAATGTCGAGGAGAGTTATTTATGCGTAGTCAGGGACGTTTTTAATTTTCCCTGAGCCCTAGGCACTTTAAATTGTTCCCTCTCTCTCACTATTTCCAAAGCACCCCCTCCTTCAGTGCTTACTTTAACAGTTTTGGTTCGGGAAGGATTTTTCCTCAATTCTTACTTTTTTTTCCTTTCTTTGTTTTTGCTCTTTGTGGAGAGTCTTTCCATCATCGACCACCCATAGATTCACCGTGTTTGTTTATTTTCATTATCCACCAACCATAGACCAAGGACTATAGCAGCCGTAAGGAAAGTATAGTGCAGTGATTCTCAACCCTTTTTTTCTTTTTTGCTGCAGTACACTATTAACAATTTCACACACAAAATTTGACAAAAATATAAATTTATCTTGCTATGATGGGAATTGGTAGTTGTTATTATTGCTCAATTTTTAAATAAAAATATACATATTATACAACTGATTATCGATTCATGAAAAAGAAAGCTTACAGTGAACTAATTTTTTTTCCTGATCAATGAAATATACGGTTAGTTTAAAATAAAAAGAGCTTTTTTTACTATGACTACAACCTGCTTTTTTTAGTATAAATACCTTGTGTATAGTATAGTAAATTTGCAAGAAACCTTTTTCTGATGTTTGTCGAGGATGATAAATACAGACATCATTGTATTTTTCTATGTATTACTACGTACTATGTTCAAATTATTGACTAGCAAACATTGCTGGAAGGTTTCTACGTATACAAATTAAGAGGGGAAAAATATTGTTTTTGAAGTTTGAATTGTGTTTTGAAGTTTCTATCCGAAAGAAAAAAAACTTCGGCATTTACATCAAATACATAGTTTGTTTTATTTATAAACAAATATACAAACATATATTATACATATACATACAACTGCATCAAAATGCCACAATCTTCAATGCAGTACATATTTTAGTATTATTTACAGATTAATGCTTATGCTCACTGCATTTTTATGAAGCCTAAAGCAAACAAACTTATAAAAAAGGGTACAAATGAATGCATTATGATATTTTTATATTTGAAATTATATTAACCACACAATGCTACCATTATATAATTTTCACATTTGAAATGTAACTCTTTCAGAATTTCAGTAAGCCCATTTGTCTGACAAAAAACACAAACTATAATTTGCAAGAAAACTCTGTAAAGTTTTAAAAATGTTCCTTAAATAATCATATTCTGTATTCAAAAATGGCTAACTCTATAAAGTATAAAATGAAATCAATAAAAAGACATAGTGCACAAGGTAATCATAATTAAAGTTCCACTTTTAAAATACTGTAAAAAGAACGTGTGGTCAGAATGACTAAATTTTAACTGGATATTCTTAAGAAGGAAACGGTATGGCATTAGAAAAATGTTCCAAGGAGTATTAATAGAAGGACAATTAAAAACCGATTTTTTCCGTCCAATGTATTACGATGTTGCCGTGGTGAAGAAGCTTTTCACTTACAGCTGTTGAATGACTTGCGAGTAATTATTTCCGTCATAAAATCAAAACAATCGTGCACGTTGAAGAGTACAATTAGTTTAATAAGCTGAAGCCGTCGTAATTCGATTCAAAATGTCACTTGTGGCCGAATCCTCTTTCGTTATGTTACTTACAGCGCCATCTATTGATACACTTTGGAACTTTCTTATGTCATTATATTTCCCCCTTCTTCAGGTGTATTCAGTTTAAATTTGAAGTCATTCTGGCCAGTGGTACTTTTTTCATAGCATTTTAAAAGTGGGACTTTAATTAGAATCACCCTGTATCAGGAATTTTTTGGTCTTGAAAGTATAACGATTAGAAAAAGGAGAGCTCACCAATTTCGCCTGTGAATAATTCATACACTTGCAAACAGTTTCTACTCCTTCAGATTCTATTCACAATAAACTGGTATAACCTATCATTTTGCTTTGTTTTCATAAAACATATATAGAATAAACATAGATAGAAAAAGTATTATCATCTAAATTAATTATTGTTGTCAACAGCTACATGAATATTTACAGTATCAATTAAGCTTACTATTGTTGATGATCAAGTATCCCCCCTATTTTTGACCTAGATCAAATAAGCTGTAAATAAATTGGCTGTTTTTGAAGCTGCGAAATTCGAAGGTTTGGAAAGGAACGCGTTCTGCGAACATAAAACATGGACTTTTCTTCGGGAAAACTCAAAAGATTTGCCTTCTTCAATAATTCCAGAGTCTGAGGTGGCAACTCTAGTAGCGATTCCTCTGGTGGAGGCGAATTGATTCCTTTGGCATTCTTGTTGGCGAAAACCGTTGGGGATGAAAGCTCGATTCGACTGCCAGTTCCCGATTCGCTTCCTTTTCTGCACTTTTTGTGATTCTTCTCGAATTTTTCAATCATCTTTTTAAGCTTGGCATCTGAAGATTTCTTCTGTCCGGCGCGAAGAGTTGAATGCATGTTTGGGACAATGTAGTCCGGAGAGTTTGGACGAACGACAGCATTTTCTGGAAGATAAATGACAGAAGAATCAGTATTTAAGTAGATATATTGCAATGCATTAATTTTATTTTGTATGTATAATTTGAAATCTTTTCTTACAAGCAAGTAGGAATTTGAAGACTCTGAAGTCAGCTTAAATATTGACGGGATTTATATATGATCTGAATTTTAAGTCATATTTAATATGATCTAATATGACAGGTTTTAGATTTTAAAACCACGGAAGTGTACTAGTAATTAACCATTGTTAAGGAAATGACTTTATGTTGATTCAATCAATAGCTTAACTTCAATTTAGCAAAAAAAAAAAAAAAGTCTTGTACATGAAGTAATTTGAGAATCATATTATATATATACATATATTTATATTATAATAAAATAGATATAAACATAGGGAATATCCTACAAAATAAAGAATGGAAAAATAATGGAATTGGTAACCAAGAACAACAAAAAGTTGAAAAATATGAAAAAAGGCAATTGGCTAAAAAGGAAAACTATTGTGTTTTTCAAAGTTGTCTCCGACTTAGGGTGGGAAAGAAGGATTAAGCTTGCCTTTTCGGATCCCAACCTTCCCCTTCAGCAGAAAATTTCTGCATAATAGTGAGAAAAAAAAACAATTAGCAAAATGGCCTTCGCCAAACAATAGCACGCGTAAGCCAACATTACTGTAACAAACAATTAACATAAAAAAATGACTATTGTAAAATTGTACAAAGCTACAAAATTATGTACACAGTAATCCAATATAAATTCCACAACTTACCAAAAAACTTTTTCCACCTACCTGAAGAAATATTATACGTGCAAACCCACTACTATATATATATATGTTAGAGGGTTTACACTTTCTTCGCACTTATGAATAGAAAATTATAACAGTCGAAATGGAAAAATAAAATCGAAATTAATGAGGTCAAAATTAAATAAATATTTTTAATAATGTGTTAATTTAAAATTATACTCCACGTGGATTGATTGATTGAATATTAACGTCGCACTGTTCAGCTACACGAGGGCTTTTGGCGACGGGCCACGTAATTTTGAACCATGGTCAAGTGAAGTGGATGACACCTCAGCTGGCACCCCTTCTCCTAACTACTACACCACACCAACGGAAGGACGTTTCACAACTCTCCACAGATTTAACGCGCATCGCTGCCCTACACGGCGGGTCTTTAGTGGTACTGGGCTCAAACTCGTGAGACAAGGCGAGCCACGATCCGATACCTATACCACTCGGCTACCGCGGCCATATACTCCATGTGGAAGGCTCGATTTAGAAAATAAACTAGTAAAAGTCAAATAAAAATAAATGTAGCTGCTTTTACTTGTATTTCTCAGGTTCATTTGTCAGTCTATTTGAGTCAAATATATTATCTAAATCAAATATATAACATCTCCGCAAACCCTTGAGACAGATGAATGATGGATTCGAGTCCATATAGCATTTGAATCTCATATGAAAGATACAAACCTTCAGAATCTGGATTTGGTTCTTCTGTCTTGCGAAATCCTTCTCCACTGGGAGGCGCGTCGACAGTCTGCGATTTGAAGAGCAACTTGGGCTTAGGTGGAGGAATCGGCTTCTGCTTCTTTTCTGGTTCTTTGATTGGCTGGTCGGTTTTTATCTCAGGTGACTTGAGGGCATGAGATAATTCATTACGCTTAGCTATTTCATGGCTAGGTAAAGGTCTGTTAGGGGGTAACGGTGGTGGACGCTTTGGATAAACAGGCGGAGTTACATCGGAACTTATCTATGGAGGAAAAAGTAAACTGATTAGCTTACAACTGAGAAATAAGAAAAAAGATATTTACGTATAGGATTTTCTTAGCAGAGTAATAGGGGGTCTATGATCATTTAAATCATTAAATACAATGGTGATCAAAAAATATATACAACCTCTGACAATAAAGTTCGGTGAATGAAGTCAGAACGGCCGATTTGGCAACACTGGCGAAACAAAACGCTGCACATGCATAGTGGCAGGTGTTGACCATCTGCTCCCACCATTGTTCAGTTGAGACTCATTTGTGTTCCGTGTAAGACTTGTTTTACAAAGTGCTTGTTTAGTGTGTTGGTTCTTAACTGAGAACAGGAAAATGAACGAACAAAAAATCAATTTAAAGTTTTGTTTTAAGCTTGTCAAGACACCAAAAGAAACTTATGCGAGGCTGGTACGTGTTTATGAAGATCAAGCACTGTCCATGAAGGGTGTGTACGAGTGGTTCGCCCGTTTTCGAGAAGACCGGGAAGACAATCACCGCAGCAGAGAAGACTGGTGATTTCCGTCAGTGACGAAAACATTGAGAAAGTGAGGTGATTTATCACTAAATATCGTCAGTTAATTATGCGCATGATAGCTGATGAACTGCAGATTATCCATGAATCCGTGCGACAAATCGTTACCCAGAATTTAGGAATGAGAAAAATGTGTTATCAATACTGACGATATTCCTAACATCCAACGAAACGTGACGAGGATTTTGAACTCCATCCCAAATGAAGACTTCTTGCAAAGTTTGCAGGACTTGTATGGCAGATCTCAGGGGTGCATAGTTATGGGAAGGGACTATTCCAAAGTACAGTAAGGTAACTTTCGCTAATATTTCATCTACGTTTCATCTATAGGTCTATTCACCGAACTTTATTGTAAAAGATTGTATATATTTTGATGAAGAAAATGTATATATTATCATAAGTATTAGAGTGAATAATAATGACAGAGTTACACAATAAGTACTCAAATTGTAATTCACCCGCCTCCAAACATTTTTGAACACGATGTCGTACATTGTTGGTGACATCTCTCAGATTAGCTACAGGAATTGCGTGACTAACCGTACCAATTTTATAGCGCAGTTCATCTAGAGTGCGCGGTTTCTTGCTGTACACCACGTTCTTTAGGTAACCCCGTAAGTAAAAATTAAGTAGGGTTAAATCTAGTGAACATGGAGAGAACGCAATCGGACTCCTTCGTCCAATCCAATGACACAATGTAACACTACTCAGATAGGCAAGCACATCTGTACAGTAGAGGGGGTGGAACGTCACTTTGCTGTGTGCAAAACACGACCTACGCTGGCCCTACTCACGATTATTCACGTGTACATTGTAATGTGTATATATTGTACGATTTTTGGGGTGACCGTGTGAATGAATTTAACATTGCAACAGAAGACGCTTTGCTTGTTGGTGTGCGTGGTCGACCTGATCGTTCCTTGTGCCATTATTGTTCCGTCAGTTTCAAACTCATCGGGAAGGCGAGCGTGTTGGTGATTTCCTTTCGTATTGTTGCCTCCAATGTCTTTGCAATTCATTGATATTTTCGAACTTCCAGTACCATTTCAACATGTTTTTTCGCTGCTCGAAAGTCAGACGTACTTGCGCAATGGTCTCACTTTTCCTGCAAAGGAACTAGCACCATCTGTCATAGAACTATTGTTGAACACGTCGAAGCAATGATGCCAACTCTTACAACTTAGCCCTATAGCCAATGCGATCTCATAGCATTAACATATTACTCAGTTTTAAAGTGTGTATACATTTTTTTATCACCCCTGTATATTTTCTGAAGAAAATGTAATCTTATTGAACAAATTCATTTTTTAAAAATCTATCAACAAAATATTATTTAATATAATCACAATTTTATAAAATCTTAAGCCTCTACTTTGATGTTATCTTCAAGTATTGTGGTCTATTTAGATACAGTCAGTGCTCATGTTCTCAATACGATTATAGATTGGTACTCCTACTTAGCTGTATTGGTAATGTATGTGTTCAACAAAAATTTAAGAATTGCAAAATTACCTTTTTAATATTACTAACAAAAATTTCTTTATTACAACTTTAACAAAAATGCCAATATATAAATACAAAATGATTGCTCAATATTACAACGGCCCAAGCGAAAATTAAAATGAACTTAGTGACAATTAAAGTGGCGTTCGCTGAATCTTTTCAATATACCATTAATTGGGAGAACAGTTTTTAATGTTTTGTTTAAAAGTATTATCTGAGTTATCAATTCTGTTAAAGAAAACTGTTGTTAATTTTAGATTTACATTTCTTGTTGTGGAAATATTGACAGCTTTTTCTAGGTATGTAGTTCTCATGATCTATTGAGTATCCAGTATTTGTCTTCAAATTATATCTTGAGCTTTTTCTAAAAGATTTTGCTGTGGCTTCTCAGCTTGGGAAACATAGGTTAGAATTATTTAAATGCTAATTAAAACGCAAATTCGTTAATTAAGGAATTGAAATTTAATAGAGCGTAAAACAATTTATTATACATTTTACCTATTTTTTAAAACATATGACAAGCCAGAAAAGTGTTCGCAATGTAAGATATATTACAGAGAGAATATAATATATTGGTGCTCTCAGCGATAAATGTTCGGTCCAATCCCTTTAAAACATATTTACCGACTAATTTGGGTAAGCAAATACGAAGTTTTTAGCAAAGATTCTCAGCCTTGGCGAGATAGAATTCACTGCAATAACATGAATGTAGGGAATAATCAATTTTCATATTTCATAATAATAATACTTTAAAATAAGATAAATAGTATGGATTATGATTGTGAGCACATTAAAACGAAAAGTAAATACATTACCTCAGAATTTTTCCCGCTATCTTTAGTCGCTCTAAAAACTTCATTCAGTTCAGAATTCGCACCTATGTAAACAGAGAAATGTATGTTTACAATCATATTTTAAAATGAAAAACTTCTATCTTATCTTATGTAAGGAATCAAAGGCTTAATTAATTAGGCATTCACAAATTAATTTCATTAAATACTTTTGTAATAGTTAAAACATTTTTTTAAGTCCCATGGGTATCATACTGGGAATGAATGAGTGTCTATTAACGTTGCACTCTTAAAGAAACTCTCGGGTTATTGGCGGAATGCCCAAAGGAACCGAGCTCACCCAAAAAGGGTTTAGAGCTACAAACCGATCCCCCGGGAAACAACTACCCCACGTCCAGTCTTTATTGAAAAAAATTCTAGTTATTGGAGACGGACCTCGTAATTCTGAACCACAGTCAAATGACGAGGACGACACCTGAGCTGGGACTCCACTTTCCTAACTTCCCCAAGACGCATCAGCTTACATGGCGGTCTTAAGTGGCATCAAGGCTCGAACAGTCACTCGACAATACCAACCATAAGTTCATGACCATGACCATTAAGATATTGCAGTCATTATATTTCGTGAGCAAAATGATATAAAAATGCCTATTCAAATATATTGTTGCTAATATCAAGTCTTTTTTTTACTAATATCACAACAGTACTATTTTTATAAAACCAAGTTTGGACTCGTCTCAAATCTTTTAAACATGAATGCTTTTTGTTGTAAATCTCATTGAGTCATCAAAAAATAGGACCTTCTTAATAAATTGTTGGTTGTTGGTGACAACTGTTGACCTTGACATGAGTGCCCGATCTGAACCACCACCCTCTGATCCACCATTATGCTGAGCAAGTATTTGACGACAGGTGCAAAAAAAGATCCCTACTTGGACCAGTTATTAAATGTTATTTTATTTCAGCCTTTTGCACCCTTTAGCAGAAGAGGATGCCGCATACCCCCTTGCTAGAGAGGAAAGTCTTTTTTGTTGTTGATAAACTCTCTGACGGTGGTATTCTCAATCGCGAGTTATTGAAAAGAAAACTCACGGATTGGGTAACTCTCGCTCGTCGATAACTCACGGATAATTCTCCTTTCTTATTCTCGAACTGACGATTACAGAATCCGTGAGTTATGCGTGGGCAAGATGTTACAGTCGTTGTGATTGGACACTGATAATCACGTGACATATTCTTTGTTACGTCCATCTTTGCTTACAAACAGATTCGCGTGATCGAAATCCGCGAGTTACCCTCCGAAATCGGCGGGTTACCTTTGAATGAATAATCCGTGGATTTGGCGCGATCCGCAATTGAGAATAATGATGTTTCGCCACACACACACAATCTGCGAGTTACCTCCGGTTCGGGGATTACCCGAGGTTAACTCGCGATTGAGAATACCACCGTGAGCGATACATGAAGAAGATTTTTTCATCCATTACTGCGATTAATATACATCCCCAATGGATTTGAGAGTCGCTTAGAACGTTTAGCGTCGACGTTGTGGACAATCTGTTGTTCAGATGGAGGGTCTAGTTGACGAGTGTGCTGTAGCCGTTCGCATAACTAGTCATGATTTAGTGCAAATTTCTTACTCAATATGTTGTGCATAATCAATTAGTAATTCTAGGCTGTGTTGCCATCTAGTGTTCAATTCCTGGGTCACCACTTCAAGACAAACTGTGAAACCTTCTGATCTAGAGTCAGATTTTCAGGTCCAGCTGATCACAGCCAACTGTCATCTTATAGGACTCAACCATACAAATGAACAGTGTTCCAGTATATCAGTCCAAGAATAAGACCTAGCCTGCGCTTTTCTTTCACTACTTATCGTTTTAAGGATTGAGGGGTGAGTAATGTGGCGTTTTCAACCAAGATATGCAGATTCCTTGGATAGACAAGCTAACTGTGATTACGGGTGGTAAGTAAAAGGAAAGATGAAGCTCGAACCACCACAGTGAGAGCTATTTCCTTTCCAAGTCAAGCGTGGATTAATTAGTTAACGAGCTATCTTAATGGTATTATGTAATTAACTGCCTTTAAATTTTAAGTTCCAGCTAACTAAATAAATTAACGTTGTTTTCCTTTCTGATCTGCTGTCAACACATGTTTCCAATTAGAATATATTGATTAAATTTAAAATGCACTGGCGTAGCTAAATTGAGCCCTGTATCAAAAATTTCTCGAGGGTCCTTTTTGGGGGTCCCTTAATTCTTACGATATTTTCCTTACAAGTGCTGGAGCCCTTTTAGCTTGGAGGCTCCGTATCATTGATATGGCTGATTCGTTGGTAGCTATGACCCTGGAAAATGGCAAATATATCTCATAAACTATTTCTGCTTTCCACCTTTTCTTTTTCAGTTTCAACTATTCCTTTTGGAGTAGTTAATATTGTTTTAGGCAGCTTGTTATCCTCCCTTTGATTTCTGATTTGCACATTATTTAATGATCACGAAAACTAAATATAACTTGTTACTGTTAAAACTTAAGCAACAACTATGTTACAAGAATTAAGTATCATCTCTAAGCTACAACGTTCTGAAAATTGAATTAATATAGCAATTGAAAATATGTTTCCATTTATATTCTAAAAAAAGCATATATTTAAATCCAAACAACGCTGATAACGCTTGTCGCTAAAAAGTAGTTAAGAAAATGTGTCTGAAGATAACCAATTAGTACAACTTTTTGTGGTATAAATTTTATTATTAGAAGATTCGTAATTAGAGTTAATTGTGCTCTCTTGTTAATGAATACTGATCTTCAAATACATTTTAGGGACAAAGACCGACATTCAAGTGAATTACGGGAAGTACTTAGGGAATAGTTTAAAGGTTTCTCTTTGTCCTGTTACATTATTGAGGAAAATGTTACAATCGATATTTGTTACATTGGATATTGTGTCATTCTAAAGAGCTTTGAGTTAATAGCAAAAATATTTCATTTTCTGATTAAAACATCTTTTATAAAAAGAAAGAAATCAGAATTTCCAGTAATATAGGATGACACAGAATGACGTGAATTTTTGATGACGTGAGCGGAAGGCAGCACTGCAGGACAGTGACCTTGAGCAAGTATACACTTTAACCATTTTAGTATTGTAATTATGGCTCAGTGCAACAACGAGCACACACACAACAGCGTGCTCTAGCCAATAGTGATAGTTTGGAAACTGCGCAGTAGGACTTCTGACCTTTTTCACAACTTAGGATGTCATGTGATGCGGTTCCATTAAAACACGCGATAAAAGGATGGAATAAAAAATAACTTTGAAGAAACTGAATCTACCCTAAAGAAGAAACCAACATGATAACCAAGAAATGCTTATACTCTGTAGAGATGTTGTCAGTGAGGAATCTCAACAGCAGATTTCAAGAATGCATTTGTACAGGACGACAGAATCTAAAGGACGTAGTTTTAAAAAATGACAAATTCCATTAATGTTTCTTAAATGGCAAATTTTAAGGTTTCAATTATTACGAATAAAATGGTTTTCTTCCATCCCTTAAGGTTTTATAAGATTGTTAAAATGTTCCCGTTTTTTCGTGTCACCCTGTATTTTTATTTCACTTTAAAAAAAAAAAAATGGGAATTTCAACAAATCTTCATTTTTTTTTTGAAATTTTATTCGTTTTTCTTATTTCTTTTACTTATACATAAATTTATATTTTACTTGTATACTTATATTTAAAATACATAATTTAAAAGCACCTCTTACAATCAAATTATGTATTTTCAGCAAGCTTTATTATTTTTTAATAAGTGAGCAACTGTTTATTAAAATTGTATTATAAAGCAGCACGAAAGCTATATTGGCGACAGAATTCGTAATTTTGAACCTTGGTCAAGTGACGAATACGACACATGATTTGATGCTGCAACTTCCCCTCTTCCGAACTATCACACCACGCCAATGGACACTTTTGTCTGTGGGGATACCTCAAGGCCATGGACTACCGTGATCCCATCACATCTCTGTCTGACCTTAAAAAAAGCATAGAATGCCATGTGCGTAACATTCCCCAGTTCATGTCGAACATGCGATTTTACGCTTCCAAATGGTAGCCTACCATGGTGGACAGCATATCGAGCATGTTTTGTAAACTTCAGTAGATTATTTATATGTTCTTAATATAGCTATAATACGCCACCTAGGGATGGTTTTTGAAATTCGTTGTTTTATTTCCCCTCGATAAAAATTCCCATTATTTAATTCTGCCATTACACAATTTTCATGCAATTCCGCTGTATAGTTTTCGCTACAGACTGCTCGCCAATTTCAAGTTTAATTATGGACACTCGGTACTTTCAAAAAGTCATTTATTATTAGAAATGCATTACTTACTGGAGGTGCTTGTGTAAGAAAGTTTGCTTAAGCGTTTTGCACTTGAATTAGAGGCTTCGGAATTCTTCTTTATCCTCAGAACTTCAGTTTCAAATTCGGAATGCTGTAAAAATATACAAATTAGCTTCTATTCTTCGTGTACTTTTAAATCATTTTCTACAAAATATTACTCTATAAATCTTTTAAGCAACAATACTTAGATATTTAAATAAGTAATTTATATATATTCAATAATAAAAAGGAACAAAATATTTACGGTACGTTAAGAAATTTTAAGAGCACTGATGAACTGGTGTATTTCTGAAGAAATATAATGAACGAGTTCTTAGAGTACGTGTTTAGAACTGATTTTTAAATGCTTTAGGTACTAATTGCAGTTTTTAAAATGACTTTAATTTTATTGGAATCTGCTCATTTTTATAAAAATAACAAGTTTCAAAATTACAAGATCAACAGAAGAAATTAGCATACTATTCGTCACATCATTATAAACAAGTAATATAAAAAAACATTTCAAGTCAATTTCTACCTAGATCAACAAAGAAATTTTTTATTTTAGCTACTTTTTATTAAATAGTTACAATTAATATAAATATGTATATACATATGAACGAATCACAACATTAAGTGGTAATTAATTTTTATTAATTATCATTAAAGTACCTTATTGTCATCCAAAACAATCATGTATATAAAATTTCAGTTCAACTGAATGCTTTAAAATGTGAGAAAAAAACCTTTTCACAAGTTTTGACACAAGTCACCAAAAGGGTTGCTAAGTCGCCAAAAATGATGCCAACGTGACTATAAATATTTGTAATTCTTTAAATAATTAGTTTTAATCAGTTAATTTTTATTAATTATAATTAAATTATTGTATTGCCATCCAAAATAATTATGTATGTAAAATTTCAGCTCAATTGAGCGCTTTAAAATGTATTTTATTAACGATTCAAAATTCCACCAAGATAAATAAATAAATAAACATATAGAGAGTGTAAGCTAATAGTAGGAATTGAAAAAGTATACAATATCCTTTTGTGAAAGCATTATTTTATGAACAAAGATGCTGGCTTTGATTTTGTTATTCACGATTTATTTGAAGATGCTATGAGGTGTAAGGATTTATTTATATAAATGCGAAGCGAATTCTTTTTATAAGAGCAAATAATAATCTTTAAATAAAGGTTGACTTCTGGAAAAATTAGTGCTGGTTTTTATCTTGTCATGCTGCTCATTTCAAACTATTAAGTCAGTATCTGACCACCAGACTTAATTTTTTTTGTGTAAAAAAGAAAAAAAATCGATACAAATATAATATAATTTAAATTATTCTTTGTAATAACCTTTTCTAATTTCCAAGATTCACACGTTTTGTGATTAAATCTTATTGTACCAGTTATAAATAAGTAAGAAAAATACTTTCCTTGTCAATATATTTATGAGACTAAAAATTAGAATACGTTAGCATTACTTGGTATTAGCGCTATCATGAAATAATCACCTGATATTTTTACAGACAAATATGAATTTAAAAAATACACCTCCTCCGTGATGGTCTAGAACAGAGATGGCGAACCAGTGGCACGAGTGCCATTGATGGCATGCGACACAATATTTTTGGCACGCAAGTGATCATTCGTTTGTTATTGTCTTGCCTTAGTTACGTCGTAGAATACAATTGCTAATGGCGTAAAGTCTGTCTACGCATAGCATAGTCAATTTCAATGACACAACTGTATTTTAAAGCTTATCTCTATTATATTTACAATTTTTAACTGTTATTTAAGATGGCTAGTGCAGCAAAAGAACAAAAAGTGCAAGATAGTAAGTGTAACAGAGAATTTCAAATTTGTTGGATCGAGAAACATGGCATTATATTAGTAAAAGCGACAAAGCGGTGTGTGTTTTAGGCTCTGGAATAGTGGTATGCAGAACATCGTCTGTAAAACGGTATTTTGAAACAAATCACAAAACCTCTTGTCAAAAAGAGTGAACCAGATCAAAAATAATTAATTGCATTGAAACCGTTTGGCAGATGACTCCAATTCAGCATGTATTCTGCAAAAAGTAACACCTTACAATCCCAATATAAGTTATTTGTCATCCAATCAGCAACAACAGAAGTCACACTAATGTTACTTTACGTACATAACAAGTATAACAAAAACATTTACAACTATAAAGTGCAAAAGATATTTTTTCGTAGTAAATACGAAATACTGTGTTGTTAATAATACTGTTAAATAATACTGTGTTGTTAGTACTTAGTTTTTTAGGATAGTTAGGATTCGGGGCCCCTAAAATCCTGCCTCCCCCTGCGATGCGGTGTTGTGGGGCTGTACATTAACCCTTTATCTACCGCATAATGATTTACTGCGGTTTTTTTCATGCAATATTTTTTTTGAACCACTGCATTGAAAATTAAGGACTAAATACTCAACTTTGGGAAATTTAATCCGTTAGAGCGAACTAATTAATTAAAAATATTCAACTGTAAAATTAATTATATACACTGTTCACTAAAAATAAATAGTCAAATCGTTTTCTAAGGTCTTCATTAACACATACAAAAAAAAAATTTTAAAAAAATCTTTTGATATTAACTATTTTTTAGGAACAAAAATGACAATCTTTGCAATCCGCTGAAAGCTCAATTTCTGCTTTAAGGCTGTTTTCGGTCAATGTTGAAGAATAGCACCCAAATTTAGAAAATTTTTTTCAGATATAAAACAAATGAAAAATTAATATGATATTCTGGCTTCACTGTCCTTTAGAGAGTAGCATTTTTTGTCATACATCTCATTTTTAACCGAGTTGATCCATTTTTTCTGGTTTGAAATGTGTTTCGCGTTTTTTCTCGTATACCGTAATGTTAAATGGACCATGCTTTCACGTATTAAAACGAAAAAAAAAATATTCATGGAATAATTTGAAATTTTTAAAAACACTATATTGTTAACAGAGGTATGAGTTATAATATTGCAAATTTCCATGGAAGTTGAGGCATTTTTCTGTCTGAAAATGTGCTTCGCGTTTAGTTCAAGCTCTCGTACTTTTACTGAATATAGCCTTAAAACTATTCACCCTCCCCGCTAAAATACTCATTATAGAACCCATGCTGCCCTATATTTTGGAAGAGTGGATTTAAAAGAATATTCCTGCTAAGTATCGTCAGAGTATTCGTAAAAATGGTTATTCTATGCAATTTTAAAGTGAGTGGTACTTATAAGTACCTTCGGTAGATAAAGGGTTAAGCCCCTGGCTGTTTATCTCACAAATAGTATGATTTTAACGATGATAAGCTAAAAACAGCTATTTCTGTATATATATATAGTGCAGCCTTTTAAATATTAACATAAAATTTATTTTACTATTTGACGAAAAATATACTTAACATATTTAAATATTTTTTGAAATATTTAAATGTAAAATGTAAACGTGGCGTTAAAATTCTGGAATTTATAAATATTATTTCAAATCTAGTTTATTTTATGTAGAGAAACGCAGAAAATAGTATTCGAAAGGACAAAAAGCAGAATTTTTATCCATTTTTTACTCGAAAATATCAAATATTTTTAAAGATCTGAAGATCATGCTCACAAATCCGTAAAGTAGACAAAATTCTAAGATGTCTGGGGAAAAGTTAGCAGATAGAAATTTTCTCATTTTTTTTTCAATACTTTCGGAAGAAATTATTCCGTGAATTCAAAAATATTGGGGTAAGAAGGTCAGTAGGATTTCTGTAAATTTAAAATTGCGTTCCCGAATTCAGAGTGGTGGTTAGGCAGGAACTAAGAGAGTGATATCTTTATTCTAAAAACTACGAATTGTATTGAATGGGAAAATAAGAACAACGTAAAGGATGTAAAAAAAATGTTTGATTTAAAACAAAAACATAAATATCCTGGACAATAATAAAGTATTTTTTAAAACCTCCGAGACATGTGGTGGAAAATAGCAAACTTTCCATTTTTCCTCATCATATTAAGTTTCACGAAAACCCTTATTGAGAAAGCTCGTTTCTTAAGGGCTCACTGGACTTAAATTGCAAATTTTTCAATTTTTTGAAAAAAGTATATAAGTTAAAGCCTCAATATTTTTGAGTATGTTGGTACCAAAATTGTGCTGATGCTGTGAAAACTTCCGAAGTTATTGAGAAATAAGTAGAGAAATTTAAACGAAAACCCTATCTCTTTCTTATCGTTAACTTCCTTTTTCGCAAAACAAAAAATTTAGCTTCCGCGCAGGATTTCTCAGAAACTATTTACGATATCAATTTGAAATTTCATACCCGTGTTTGAAATAAGGCTTTTCACATAACTTATGCATCACAATTTTCAAAAAAAAAAAAAAAAAAAATTAAAAGAATTGTTTTAATTTGAATTTTAATTTATTTGTTCCTTAAAATTTTAAAATTTTCGTTACAATTGTATATAAAAAATATTTTTTTTCCTCTAAATTTCTTAAAAGTTAGTATAACTTCAAAAGTGAACATTTTTATACCAAGTGAAATTAATTTTGTAAATTTTGATCCATTTTGTACTTCAGAATCCTGCGCTGTATAAAATACTGATTTTCATAGTTTTGAAAAATTATCCTATTTTTATCTCATTATGAATTTTTAAATTTTTTCTCAAATTCTCTGAAAATTTGAGAAATATTGTAAATAGATATGATTATCACGCGGTAAAAATTTCAAATTATTGTTTTGTTTTATTGCTAAGTTACATTGGTTTGAAGAATGTTTTTTTCGAGTGCACGGATATCTGTTAAGGGTCCTGTGAGCCCTTAAGGGACTATTTCAAAAGTTAGTAAAAACAAAAGTAAAAAAAAGAACTTCGTTAATTCTGAAACAAAATACCTTTTCGGTACTCTGTTTCGGTGAACAAATTAATACTTTTCAAACGGAGTGAAGTACTTATTAAACAAGTTGGAGAAAAAAAAATATTGAGAACTACTGCGTCAACTTTTGAAAAATTATAAAGCAATGAAATATACTGGGCTTAAGAAAAGTATGGCCACACTTTAAACGTTAATTGCAAAGAACCAAACAAAGATATCTACTTACGGTTTTTTATGCTTCATGAGAAAAACGTCAATTTAAAAAAAAAATGTTTTTTACACTTTTTAATTGAACGATTTCAATGTGCTCTCCATGAGTCACGCTTATCTTCTGAGTCATCGAATCCACACGAGTAACATTTTCTCAGCTTCTGTTAGGGAGTCCCGATTTTGTTTTTGACAATAAGCTACCTATCTCTATAAATTTTTCTTGCCACTTATAAATTGTGGATCTTGAAGGTGAACTACGTTTATACGTAGTCCGAAATGTATTGCATAATTAAATTTGATAAACCCTGTCACAACTTGCGCTTGTTCTTGTGGTGAAGCCAGTTTGGAAAAAGAATGTTGCAAAATATGAACTTTGCCCCTCCTAGTTTGCATTGCATTGAACATAAAATTTAATCTATTCTTTATGAAATATAAAAAATGTAAGCGAAAATCCTTTTTTATTTTTAATTAATCTTTGAAAGTGTAGCCATATTTTTCGGACACCCTATATTTTTACTCAAGGATCCCTTTGTATTAATTCCTCTAATTAATTTCATCGATAATTATTTTTTGATATTATTATTGTGGTACACAGTATGATATCTATATAAATTAGTACCAAACATCACGCTAAAACGATCGTTTTGGCGTGGTCGATAAATTACTTGCGTTATGAATGGTACAGAGATCGAATCTTCCCTCCTTCATTGGTGACCCTGGCCGCACAAAAAGAACCGCACCCTTCACGCGCAGCAGTCGTGGCGCCATCTATCCACCGCAAAAGCAACCAAGCCGTCAAACATTGACTCAAATAAGCCGTCACTCCACAAAGCCGTCACGCACGATAACACAACCCACAAAGTGACGCAACTTTCACATGCTCGTCTCGAATACGGTATCGTTCGTTCGCCTATTCGCAGAAACACTGGCATGGGAGTATGTGGTAGTGTGATATCTATATAAATTAGTACCAAACATCACGCTAAGACGATCGTTTTGGCGTGGTCGATTAAGTACTTGCGTTCGAAATGGATGGTACACAGATCGAATCACATCACTCCTTCATTATCATTTGAACGATCGAAAATCTTACTTTGCTTTCGAGCGAGCTTTTCTTTCTTGGTTTTCCCAATATCAAGTTCTTAAGTCCAGGCAGTCCAAAAGCGGATTGTTTCCGTGTCTTGCATTTGTCCGGCATGGTATGTCCAAGCACGAAATTGGCCGGACATTTACCCATGTGTCTCGAATGCCACTCTTGGAACTGGTACTCAACCTGAGATATGGTTTTGTCTCCTCTTTTGAAGGCGTACATGAGGTCCAAGAGTTCTTGTTGACTCTTGCTCAGACCTTCTTTGGACAGACCTTGTTTACCTTCTACGCCACTGTCTCTTCCTAGAAACAAAATAGTTTTTATTATTCGAGTTGAAAGCTTTCTCTCATTCGTTAATTGTACTATGTAAAACAAAATTATTGGATTTTCTTACGTTGCATTGTTTGGGCAATATTTTTGGCCACTTACAAATATCATATGGGCTATTTGCTTAACTTCTGTCTAGTTAGTAAGCATAGAATTCGACTGAATTCGACATCATCCTTTTATTGACGAACTGTTTTAATTCTAAAGTTGCCAAAAACAGGCATCTTATCTTTTGATTTAAACTCTTTTCCAAAAACTTCTGATTTTTACATTTATACACAATCCTTCTCTGATTTGTCAAGGTAAAATAACCATGGATGTTTAAAAAAAGGAACACATACATTAATATATTAGAGAAATCGCATAAAGTTTAAGAAACAATCATCCCCAAATTCCTCTTTGGCGTTTGAGAAATCTGATGTACCATGTTTGAAAAAGCGTTTGAAAGAAATTTTTGCTTAAATTTTTTGTGAAATTTCTGGTAGTTAAAAGGTTATGATAGATCATTGTTTGAAAATAATGAGTAACATAATGCTATATAATTTAAAAATATTCTATCCTATCTACATTGAAACCACTTTTCCATTTCCAGTAGAAATATATTTATTTTAACCCCTTAACAATTATTTTGTAAAAGATTGTCCAAAATTTAAATTTGTATTGCTTAATTTTTTAGTTTTTTACAAAAATATAGATTATTATTATTATTAATATTATATTTTCCATAATACTCATATATCGACAATATCTATATTCACAATAATAATCTATAGACACAATTCATTATATAATAGATTTGTCTACAAAGATAATTATCTTGAATATATTTATAACCAAGATAACGAGAATTCTCAGGCTCTTAAGTTAGGAGGTCAATAATCATATCCAGGGACATTTTAAGGCACGGGCTAACTGAACCCTGTCCCAGGTCCTCGGTCTTTCAGGAGGGGGGGGGGACTCCTCCTGTTCTCTACTCGGTCTCAATAAGATCATCATTCGAATAATTTGAATCATCAAATGTTAATCACGAAAGTATTCTCCAAAAAAACTGGACATTTCTAACTATACTCCAATTGGGAACTGTGAAAAGACTACAATGTTATGATACCTGTGTCGTCCATGTCTAGCTCTAGGCTTACCACCATACACCATCATTTTTTTATTTAGATGTAAGGAGGCAGTCGGTTTGTGCCTAAGTTTTTAATATTTTGAGTCATGTTAACAGAGGACCGCTCCTAGAACGTTGGTCGCCCGCGTGCGGTGCACGCGCTGCACACACTCTAGGATCGGGGTTCTATACTAATATATTTGCTTTGGGTTACCGTTTGTATGAGTATTTGACAACGTATACTATATGCCAGGGATGGCGAACTAGTGGCACGCGTGCCATCAATGGCACGCGACACAATATTTTGGGCACGTCAGCGATGAAAATGGTTTGAATTTTATTTCAAAATAACAAAATTCACTATGAAACATTACGAACAAACGCGAGTGATGTGGTGGGGAGCACACTCGTTTGTTATTGTGTCTTAGTTATTGCCTTAGTTACATCTTGGACTACAGTTACTTATGATGCAAAATTTGTTTACTCGTAGCTTAGTCAATTGCGTCGACACAACTATATTTTAAAGTTTATTTGTGTTATATTTACTATTTTTAACTGTTATTGAACATGGCTAGTTTAGGAAAAGAACAAAAAGTGCAAGACAGTAAGAGTAACAGAAAATTTCAAACGATGAATCTAAGAATATGGCATGGTTAGTAAAGGCGACAAAGCGGTGTGTGTTTTATGTTCTGGAACAGTGGTATGTAGAACATCGATAAAATGGCATTTTGAGACAAATCACAAATCCTCTTGTTAAAAAAAGTGAACCACAGAAAGAATAATTAATTGCTTAGAAATCAATTGTGGCAGATGACTCCAATTCAGCATACATTCAACTAAGAATAACATCTTATAATCCTAATATGAGTTATTTGTCATACAATCAGCAACAATAGAAGTCACACTAATGTTACTTTAATTTTAATTACATGTATAAGTAAAACATTTACAACTATGCAGTACAAAAGGTAATTTTTCGTAGTAAATAAAGATTTTTTTGAGTTGTTAGTTTTATTATTTTTCCAATAATCACGAGTCAAAATTATTTGATGACACGTCTATACCTCATTAAACACTTCTTAAGAAAAAATGGCACGTTGATCCATAAAGGTGTTGTCCCCCCCCCCCCCTGCTATATACTATATCAACCTAAAAGGATCCAAGATAAGGCTTACTTTTGCATAAGAGCCCATTGCCTCAAGAAGTTTTAAGACGTCAATGATCATAAGACAAAACTAGAAAACTAATATCGAGTAAAAATGCTTTAATGCATTGATTTCTTAATTTATTATTACTTTTTAATGGAACAAAATTATTTGTTTTCTTGATTCACTTCTCATTTGGATCGAAAAAACTTTTTTTTAGTACCGTAACTCAATTGATTATGCGTTTAACCACCGATAGATAAATTTTCCTTGAGACTTACGAAATTCTAGAAGAGACATGTAAATGTTGCTCGTAAAACTATCATCAATACTGTTGCAATGATCGCAGCTGCAGGGGTCTTTCTTCTTCTCGAGGATATCTGTTGAAAAGTAAAATATATATGAATTACACAGACAAATACCCCTATTCAGTTATTAATAACTAACCTGTCATTGAACCAGTATCAATTGTTCTATAAACGATGCATATTTGAATAAATAAAGAGGCAGCAGCCTTTTTAATTATTTTAATCACAATTATTACATAGTTTCTTAGAGTAAAAAGGGAAAATTATATGATTAATGTAATACAAAAAAATATATATATATAAGCAACGTTTTGGAACAAAAGAATAGCCCTTTGTCATTTTTATATAAACAAATGATATTTTTCAATAATAAAATTTTTGCTTTTGCTTTACATCTTATTTTATTATAAGCCCCATGAACTGAAACATTGCGTCTTTTAAGTCATAAATAAGAAGTGACTTAGCTTAATCTATATACGAGTAAATTTAAAGTATTATTTTATATTTTTCTCTTGATTTGATTGTTTCCTATGCTTCTTTATTTAAAGTAATGCTAATTTAAATAATATAAATGAATTACCAAGAGTATACAATGTGGACTAAAATCAAGAACTGAAGAACATCTCCTTTTGTTTTTACGTATTTGATAAATAAAATCACGAGCTAAAAATCAGGATGAATTTCTTTTCAATTTAAATCTTTTGCTGGATAAATTTCAGTTTAATTCTTCTGACAACATTATGTAAAAAATAGTACAGGAAATACATGGTTTAGTGTATCCCTTCATTCAATGCAGACACCTTATTGAGTACTTACGTATTATCGCAATAATCGCCAACCTTCAAAATAACTCGCCAAGTTGGCCACCCCAATTTCGCATGTGTCGTGTTCGCTGAATTGGCAATCATATACTTCGTTTCATATAATGTCGCCAATAGGTTGTGATAATACGTAAGTACCCCGTATTGTAGTAATTAGTAATTTGACTAGGACTATTATGCAGTTAAAATGATTCTGGGTCATCATTTAAATTAAATTTTCAAAATGAGCGGTGTTAGTTGATCAAGGTCAAGCGAGATGATTAGTGCGAATATATTGTACAAACTTTATCACCGAAAGAAGAATATACAGAAATAACCTACAGTAAAATCTGGAGTTTAGCGTGCACCTATGCTTTCCTACTGCAATTTTTAATTTATATATACATTCACCGTTTAAAGCGCAGCCCCTGTTTTACATAAAAACCTGAAATGTACATTTGAAGTCATTTTTTTTTGCGGTATTATCCCAGGCTTTTGAAAATATAGTTTACTTCTAGAATTATAAATCATTTAATTTCTAAAGGTATGTCATTTCTTTTTTAGGAGCTTTTCTATAGATGCAGAAGTCTGATTTTCTTATTTTTAAAGCTCTCATTTTTATACCCGGTGTATAACGCGCACCCGTATATTTCGATCTAATTTTTTATGTTAAAAGTGAGCGTTATATGCCGGAGAATTTACGGTATTTTTAATCTTTATAATAGCCTCATCGTGTGCGCACCGGATATTTTTTCCATCTTTTTGATACCACATGAATTGCTCTTCTTTAATTAGTATTATATATGTTACCGTAAATAGACGAAATTCGTTATTACGTGTACTTAGAGGCGTAACGGAGAATAATATTAAGGCACCATGCAAACATGTTTTGCCTTTAATTTTAATAAATTGATTGCATACGTACTTGGCGTCAGTCAGACTTAGAGTCCACTATAATCTTAGGCACCCCCGCAATGCGGGAGTGTACTGCGCCATTCTGTGCATTTACTATTTAAAACGCGAAGTATCTAAGAGCATCCGTATTTTCACGTTCTTACTGGTGGCAATGGATTCCCACAACGGAGGTCAGGAAAGACACGAAATAAAATTTGACTTCGGATATTTACTGGAAGTTTCAGCTAAAACGTGTTCTCACGACATGTAGAACAGTAACAGAATTGCATAAAATGGATTTTTATAGGCACGAAATAAAACTGTCTCTCTGATAGTCTGACATTCGGAAGATCTGTCTGTCAGAGAGTCTGTCTGTTTATCAAGCTCTGTCTGTATATCTATTAATTAATCAATATATTACGATTTAAAATTACGTTTATCATATATCCTATATTTGGTGTTTAAAATTAAGATAATTTTTAGAATTTGTCGATTATCTCTAGTACTACAGCACAGATTTTGATAAAATCTCAGGTTCTCTCCATATATTTTCGCCGTACGTTCATAGAAAGAGAACCAGGGACCCATTACCCATCCTCCGATGTCCAAAAAAATCGACTATTACGATGGCGAAGGCTTGATGATCTGGACAGGCATCACGTTGGATGACCGCACACACCTCCGTGTCTTTCAAAGAAGCACTGTGACTACTGTGAGGCACAGAGATAAGGTCTTGGAGCCCTATGTTCGCCTTTTCACGAGTGCAATTAGCCCTGATTTTATTTAATGGAATACAACGCTAAACACATGGAGCTCATCTGGTCGACGAATTTCTCAGAATGCATTGGCAAGTTAGATCTTCAGCCCTCATCCACTTATAACATGCTTGGGTTGCTCTGAGGAAGACATTTGCATCTCGAAAACCCCCTTCCAGAACCATCCAAGGCCTGAAAGAGCTGCATAACGAGTGAGATTAATTGCCACAGAAACCGATAAACTCCTTTATTTCAGGTATAAAATCACCGTGTGAGGCCTGTTTATCTGAAAGTGGAGATCATAACCCCTATTAACCAATTCAGTTCTTACATTCTGCCACTGCTGTTTCATATCTTCCAACTTCTATGAGTGTTACGCACGATTATGCGTGTGTATTTTAATTGATGAATGGTTATTCAATTCCTACTATTAGCTCACACTCTCTATACATTTATTTATCTTGGTGGAATTTTCAATCGTTCATAAAATACATTTTAAAGCGCTCAATTGAGCTAAAATTTTATATACAGGATTATTTTGGATGCCAATACAATAATTTAATTATAATTAATAAAAATTAATTGATTAAAACTAATTATCCAAAGAAAAACAAATACAGCCACGTTGGCAACATTTTTGGCGACTTGCGTAAAACTTGTAAAGGTCTTTTTCTCATATTTTAAAGCGCTCGTTTGAGCTGAAATTTTGCTATACACTATTGTTTGGGGTGACAATACGATAATTTAATTATAATTAATTAAAATGAATTGACGGAAACTAATTATTAAAAGAATTACAGCTCTTAACACAGCTCTTAACTCTCTTAATTTTGAACACCATGTTCTTTAAAATGATTGCGAAAATGGTTTCTACATACATTTCAAGTATATATTTATATATTGGATTTAGATCAGAGATCAACAACATGTCTGTACATCTTAGAAATTCAGCGAAAGGAAATATCACTCATTATGTCAATGATGAAATTAATATATCTCACGTACTGTGTTGATGGCGTGATATTAATACAAATTCTTAAATAATGGGAATATGAAGAGACATTAATTTAATATCTTATCATCAACTTTATGAGGTTCCATTATAGGAAATATAATCAGGGATCGGTTAATCCATCTATCAATAGTCGAAATAAATTTGCCTAGACCTAAATAAGAGTTTGCTACGCAATTAATTTTGAGACAGAATTAGCCGAAGGAATTATAGCACATTTTTAGACATCTAATCTAATTGCTTCCGAAACAGAAAATGAATTGCGAGAGTAGAGCTAATTATAAAATGATTACATTGAAAATCACATCAAAGGATTTCAATTTAAAAGTAAACTTCAAAATGTAAATTACATTGCATAAACATATTATCCACACATTTTGAATCGTGCTTCCATGCTTGAGGATGTCTACCCCAAAATCAATTAAGATCGGATTTGATTGTGATGTTTTGTTCCTATAAATTACTGAATTTTAAAATGAACTCATTTAAAAAAAGAAAGAATGTAGTAGCTAAACAGTTTACACTAGATTAGATAATTGAATTTGAATAGTAGAGAACATCATCCTTTTAGTTCAAATACGTAATAAATTTCAATTGGTTTGAAAGAAGAATAGTACAAACATAAATTCATGTTACGAATCATTAAAAAGTAGGATAATAATGATTTTCCCTCTCTCTATTAATTCTGCATAAATAATCTCAAAAGAAAAAACAAGGAACTGAGTCAACTTGACCAATACATAACCTATATTTACTCGAATCTAAGCCGAATCTTTCAATGTTAATGCTTCTGAAAATCGGGCGTGGCTTAGAATCGAAGGGAAAAAAATTGTTGGTTGTGTGGCAATTAGAGTAATTACAGGGTCATGTATGTATTTAAAAGTTTATAATGATGGTTAATTAATTATTAACTTCTTTATATTATAGTTCTCATTATAAAATTCTCTTAATTTTATAAATTTACACTATTTTTCACAAACACCTGTTGGAAATTTGGGGTGTGGCTTAGAATCGAACAAATATGGTATATGTGTGCGTGTGTGCATTCCCAAGCAATAGTACGAATAAAATTTAGTTTTCATATTTGAACTTTATATATGTCTTACAATTATGCTGTCATATACCCTAATAAAATGAACGTGGTAAGGTTACCGATAAATGAAGCTTTTTTTAAAATTAAGATATCCAAGATTAAGAACAACTTTTTGCAAAAGATCATAAAAATGGATAACTTTGATATTTGTGAAGATTTCGATTTACAAAGAATCCAAATAAATGTTTTTCTCATTAAGAAAATTGGACATCAGATACATAACTGAAAATAGATTTTTATAAAATTAAAATGTTGAGTAATTAATGTATTTCTAAAAATTTCTTATATCAGAATTGAAGAATTTACAATATATATATAAAATAACAGTAAAGAAGTACTAGAACCTACAGTGCTAAAGCAGGAAGAAATTGGAATTCACCAGACATAACAAATGTAGATACAAAAAAGTCTTTGGACTAAACTGGAGACCTATTATGATTTCTAAAGCTGTCGCTGAATTAGGCCAGCGAATTAGGGTTAGCAATGCTTTACGGATCCTACCTTCCTCGTTCAGCAGAAACTTTCGACATAATAGGGGGAAAAAAAAAACACCTAGTTGAAAAGTTAAGCCTAATACAACACGTGGAAAGAAAACCTGATAATATATTAAAATGAAGCTAAGAAAATAGAACAATAATGAATGTCACAAGGAGAGGAATAAATATATAAATAAAATTTTTTAAAAATTAAAAAAATAAAAAAACTTACGTGTAAAATAATTACTGGAAATCGAAAATTCAACCTTCCATAATAAGTTCCCTACGCGAAATGACGTAAAAAATTGGAAAGACTATTCGAGAAGAAAAAAAAGTAGTGGCGCCACCTTGATATTTATTTTGCAATTAAACAAAGCACTAAGATTTTTTTAAAAAATAAACAAAATAAAGGAAGATTTAAAAACGATAATGAACAAATTTAAGAATAGATAAAATATATAATACATATAAATAAAAATATATAACAAAGTAAAAAAACTTGGATGATTATATGCTAATCGATATATAGCAATTAAAATAGGCGCTTACAATTTTTTTTTTTTAAAAAATAAACTAAAAAAAGAATTTTAAATAAAAATAAGGAATTAAGATAAAAATATATTTAATTAGAAATAGAAATATATTTGTAAATAAATTTACTTGGATAATTGTATTCTAAACAATTATTGCAAAAATTCACAAAATTACTTTGTTTTAAAATGTTATCAGTAACTAAAACATTATTTCTTTTTATAAAATTTAAGATAATATTTCTAAATTTTGATAGGTGTAGGTTACTACCCCAAAAAGGCATTTTTATAATGTTAAAATCAAATGAGTCTCTTATCAAAAATATTACTTAATAGCAAATTATTCTTAACCTTTAATTGAAGGTCCAAAAAGTTAGCTGACTCATTATTATAATTAGTTTTTACTAATTTTAAATAGTGGGGATAATAATTAAGGTTAGGAACAAAGTCTTCTATATTACTAAACATAATTAAGTCATCTATGTATCTGAAAAAGTAACGATTCATAACTAATATTTTCATTTTCATAAAAATGCAAGTAGATATTTGCTAAGCAGTTGCTAGCTGGTTCCCCTTGTGGTAAACCTTTAATTTACTGATAATAAGCGTTATTATGGAAAATATAATTTTCTTTTAATACTAATTCAATAATAGAAATATATTTATCATATTTTAATATCCTATTTAAAAAGTATTTGTGTGCTATATGCTATTTTAAGAATCTTAAACATGTCTTCTATATCTATGGAATTAAATAAATCTTCAAAATCACATAGGTATACATAGAAATATTTTTTTTACCTTGAATGTACTTAATAATGTCCATACTATTCTTAAAATAATAGAATTATCAATTTTGTCTAATGTAGATTGAATAATATTTTGTAGCTTTTTGCCCGGAAGTGTAATATAAGTTTTAAAACCATTCGTAATAGTTCTAAATTTAACAGGAATTTTATGAAATTTAGGAGTTAGGAAAATATGAGGGAATTTATAATATCCGAAATACGTAAATCTATTTTTTTATAAAAAGCACAAATTCGATTAAAAATTTCTCTTTTGCTTGAATTAGATTTTATAAAAGCAGAATTATTAGCCTATCAATTTAATTTTTTTTCAGATTAAAAGGCATTCCTTACCAGAACGGTCTAGAACTGCATCTTCCGGGAATTCAAAAGATTGACTCAAATCAGATGGCAACGAGAAAGAACGCCGGATGCTTCCACCAGTCCCTGCTTCTAAAATAGATGCAATAATACAAATTGGCAATTTCATTTTGTATATAATACATAGAATTAAGAATATTATTTTTAATTTATTGAACCTAGGAAAAAAAATGGCGATAACAATAAAATAAGACAGAAATAGTAAAATACACTTTAGATATTTGTCTTAAAAATATAATTTCAAATGAAAATCTGACATTGTATATTGTTCTGTATAAATAATATAAAACCATGTTTTTTAAATATGTAGATAAAGACATACATACTATTTGTGAAAATTGCTGCACAATTAAAGAATCGTCAGTAATAAATGAAATTTATTCCATATAGTATTTATTTATAGCTGCTTGAACAAGCAATAGAATTTACAATTAATAACAATTTATTTTGCTTTATTGCTTACAAGCAATAAAGCAAAAAGAAAAAGAGCGGTTCGCGGAGATTAAAAGGTAGAGAAGCACTGTTCTAAACCACAAGTTGAACACGCATTCGTATGTGCTACAAATTGTAGTTTTAAACACACATTATATTTAACCCAATTATGCTTCCAATTGCAACTGAGACCATATGAATAAAAATTTAGAGGTGTTAAAAGGATTGTTGTTCTTTATAGAAGAGTTGTTTTTTTATAGAAGGCAAAAAAGAAAAGCTTAACACATAATTTTTGTTCCAAAACCTTGAATGAATTAGTATATTTTCTGTTCCATTGATTATATCAGGTTCTGAATTGTTTCTGGATGGTGGATTTCATAAGTCAAGAATACTGTGCTTACCGTTTCTGTAAACTGCACGTTCATTTTAAGTTTAAAGTATGGATCGATGAATTATCTAGAAAAATCCAACTGTGCTATACGAGTAAAATTTCTTCATTAGATAGAAAATTATTAACAAATTTATCTTTATAACGTGTTGAAGTTTGACGATCATTAAGGGATGCGTTAATGGAATGTTTGACTGTTTAAAAAAATCGCCCTCTACACCATTATAGAACCAGCACCTTATGATCCACTAAATATATTCCTATATTTTTTCAAAACGGGTTATGCCAATATTGTGCAAATCCATCAGGGTCATCTCTAAATTAAATTCTTCATCACTGAATATGACATGTGCTTAATCGAGCATCTGTATAAGATAATTTAAAGCATGGTAAACGCTTCTTCTTAAAGTTTTGCAGGTACCTTGAGATTCTAAAATTCTTCAATGAATAATTTTTTCTATGTTTGTGCTGAAATTGTACTTTCAATTTAAGATAAAGATTAAATCAAAATTTCTGCCAAGTTTTTATCGATAGTAACGACAAGTAGTCACTTACGACTTCATGAGCGTTTGACGTTTGAAATCATTGCCACGAACAAAACTTGATAAATTCTTTTTTTTTATCTTTTAATACAGTCGCATTTTCAGCAACAGATTTACGTTTTACTCTCGTATATTTCAAATACTTAACGACCTTTCCTTCAGAGAATTCTTTCAACTTTATAATTTCGTATTAACGCAAAAAACAACAACCAACTACTCATTTAAATGCTACAACTGTTTGCGTGTGCAACTTCTGACGTCATTTTAGTAGATTTGCATGAAAATAATTCTGTGCTTAAATTTCCGACGCACAGTTATTTTTATACTACTCTTACATCTCATGACTTAGAAGGAAATTCAAAACAGAAATTTAGGAAATATGATTTTAAGACTGAAATTATCGTTCATAGCGAATAAAATATTGGAATAAAGTGAATTTTTTTAAAGTTTGGTTCAAAAATCTCAGAAGCGTTCAAATTTCGACAATGCTATATATATATATAAATAATTAAATAGTCTAAGTCTTGAAAAGATTAATATATCGTACCATCTCTGCTTTTTAAATTGGGTTTTATAGGCATTTCATAACCATCCTTATCTTGTGTTCCAAAAACTTCATCTTGATTTCTTTTGTCATCCGGCTAAAAAACAGGAGAAAAAAAATATTGAAATACATAATAGTATTTATAAATATTCTAAATATTCTTAAAAATAGAAAGGCAAAATAATTAAATAATTAAAATTTCAATGCTTAAAAACCATGACATTTGTTTTCTTTCTGCAAAATTGAATCGAATAAACATCATTCCATTTTTCCAATGACAGATACATATACTACAATTTCGGTAAAAGGGGTGACACACGAAATTTTTCTAAAAAAATTTTAAAGAATTATTCGAAAATAACCGAAGGAATGTTATTTTTTAAAAAAATTAATAATGATATTACTTGTTCAGGAATAAAAAATTCTAATGAGTTTCTCAAACTGAAATTCTGAAGATGGAAAAGAAAAATCTCAGAAATCTGATAGAAAATTGTTTCAAAAATAAGAAATACGACTCGGAAATTAAGTTCTTTTTTTTTTAAAAAAAAAATTATATATAATATTACGAATGACCTAGATTCAAACAAAAAAATAGAATTAAAATGGTTTTTAAATTTTATGCTTACATTAAATCTGTTTTTAAAAATTTAATATAAGATTTTTTTAATATACCTTTATATCTTTTCATTAGAGTTAATATGAAGTTGTCAATAATATTTCTAATGAATCATTTTTAAGTAAACCGCGAAGTTAAAGAAACAATTTACCAATTTACAGGTTGATTCATACAGAAGTATACAGTTTCGACACACTATAAATCAAGAACAATGTAAGATTTTGAATGTAACCTGTAACAAAAAAAATCGAATGGGACTATTTTAAGTTTTGTTAGAGGCAGTCACAGATGTTCTTTGTGTGAACCCTTAGGCACATGACACACAGCGAGCCGGTAATCCCTTTCCGCCCAAACGTGTGTTAAGGTAATGTGACGTTTGAAATAAGTAAAGGTAACGTGATATTTATTAATTTAAATATTTAGTTTATTTACGTCACAGCTATTAATTACAGTACACACATTGAATTTATTAAAATATTGTTAACTTCATTAGAGTTCAAACTCTGTTGTTTGTGAGGGAGGAGTTTGCGTCCGTTCTCAGTGAAGTTTTCAAACCATCTTCTCTCTTTGTCCTCTCTAGGGTCTTCGAGATGATAGAGGTTGGCGTCTTTATCCTCAAGTTACATCCGATTCGTGGGTGGAGGTAAGGGGTTCCTCGTGGTGTCAAAGGTTGCCGAGGCAATGTCCAACACTGTGCAATATTTTAAGGGTGCAGTTCATTGCAAGTGGTGATCCTGTCCAAAAAAGAAGCCGATTCACAGCTGTGTGGTGGGAAACGTCATAGTATCAATTCCATCGATAGACGCTGTGATACCCTGTTTCAGCTTCATCCACTTTTGCACTAACACTTTTGCACTTTTAAATTCTTCATACCACTGTTAGATAGATAGTCTAATTGGAGGTTCTTTTCTGAATAGTGATCGAAAGTGCTGTTACACAGCTGTTGTGGACTCCACTTTTCTAAATTCAAGAACACAAAATGCCTCTTCCACTGTAGATACCGCCAGTTCTACTTACTTGATTAGTCACATGACACACCCACTACTGCTTGCGTCCTTTCTGCAAAAAGTACATCTACCTTACAGTTCGCAGAGGTGGTGCCTGTCTTTGACTATTATTGTTTTAGAGCATCTGAAAAGGGTATACGTCTTTATGAATCACCCTGTATTTTTTCCCACTGTCGACAACTGATGCAGAAAACATTGGTAGAACTTAAATGAACACTTCTGAGCAGCATTAAGAACCATTGACAGTATGATACTGCGAAATGAGCGGAGCGAACTTTATTACAGATAAGATGTTTGTCGTGTTAAACAAAAAGGTCACCCATTGAACATTTCAAAATAAAACGACTTATTTTTCTTTAATTCTATGTATCTATTGTAATATGTGGAATAATTTCGAAGTTATGAATTTTTATAATCCGGTCACTCATTGGTGTTAACCCTGTATATAATTAAGAGACATTCCTAACATATTGTTTAAAATGAATATTACGAAAAATAGTTGTACCAAAGTTTATTCCACGGACACCTTTTATTTCTGTAACCACTAAAATGATCAAAAATATCACCAGATAAATGACAATATTTTGAAAATATACAACAATTAAATACGTATTAAGTGTCGATTATGCATTACAATTCTTTCCTTCGAACGAACAAAAACTTAATTTGAATAATTACGAAAGATGCCAACTGAAGCACCATAACTTTAAGAATAGAGGTTTATGTGTATCAACAAATAAATTAATTAGATAAATTAAAATTACGTGAATTATTGAATAAAACAGGCAATAATGATAACGAAGAGAATTTTCATCATAAATAATATCTATAAACACTGCAGGATTTAAGGTAGGACTACTGTAGGACTACCCTAAAATCACGATTTTTTTAAAAATTGTCAAATTTTTTTTCATGATTTTATTTTATAGGCCATCTTATTGGCTTTATAAAAATACCGTTTATTATTTTCCGTTTACTAGAACAAAAACTACAAGTGTTTTAGTAAAAGCAGATGCCATTACCTTACATAAGATGTCAAACTTTAAAATGCGTTTTACTCGAAAAATATGCTTTTTTTTTCTTCCGAAAAGCTCAAACGGAGACAACGATTACTCAAAAAGTATAAAATGAATTTGCTACTTTTTTTCTTTTGTATGTTTTGTATAACAGTAGAAGTGTTTTAACTTTCAGATTTATTAATCACTGTTTTATTACGAAGTTTACAGTTCTTGATGTGAATATAATCACTGTTTTTTTAAGCAATTTCATATAATAATTTAGATAAAGGTCTCTGGTATTTGTAAAAATTAAAATATCTCTTATCGTCAAGGTCATTTCAAAAATGAATAACATAGCAACACATCATAATTGAAAAATTGAGAATTTATTGATTTACTATTTGTACAGAGCAGGTCCCGTTTATGTAATTTTTTTGTCAATTTTTACCCATTTTAGTAGTAACAATTTATTTTTTTCTTCTTAACTTTAACCTTTTTTTCTTAAAATTCCTAAATTAAACTAAAAACCGCAAAAAAATCTCCATATCTCCATTTTTTTTTTTTAAAAAAAAAAGTTGTCGGAAGTACCTGCATACCTTAAATAGTCAATTAAAAAAATTGGTTCGAAATAAATAGATCTAAATATTGTACAATTAATAGTGAAAGAGGAATAATTATTGATTATGGATAAACATATAAAAGTTTAACTTACTAAATAAATATAAAATGTATTTACCATCTGTTCTTGTAATGGGCAGTTTCCGGAAATGAAGCATTCCCCAAGTGTTTCCAAGCCATACTTCTGACAGAGATCAACCATACTAACGTTCGCTTCTTCGTCTTCAATGGGTTCACCCAGGTTTAAGGTACCTAAAACGAATTAGTACGATCTGATGTTTATTAAGAACAACATTTGCCTTTTTGAAAGAGTACGTTTAAAAGACTGTTCCAGCATAAATACTGCTGTTTGAATTCATTATTGAGTAGAGCAGGGGTATCAAACTCGCGGCCCGCAACGAACGTTTTTGCGGTTCGGTCAGTATATCGATCCAAAATAATATATAATAAAATGACAAACTGAAGCAGAATAAAAGTAAGAGGTGAAATTAACTCACAAATTTGAAGGCGAAATTCATTCAAGTGGGTGTGCCTGAATTTACTAGCCAGGTTTGAAAACACTCGGAAATTCGCGTATGAAATTATTTCTGTTTGGAAGTACTTATCGGTGCGAGCAGTTATTTTCAGTTATGAAGGGATATAAGTCTGCTGTTAGAAAAAGTATTCATGACGCTCATCTTGGGTAAGTTTTGGGAGTAAATTTCTCCCGAAATAGGAAAGATAGCAGCAGGGAACAGATGTCAAGTGTCAAGACGTAAATATTAAATATTTCTTGTCCTTTATGTTTATTATGATGCATTATATAAAATATATACCTACTGTTCTATGAATATTGATTTTTTTGTTTGCTTCGCCCAAGTTAGATTGAGTTTGACACCTTTGGTGTACGGAATTTTAAAATTTATAATGGAAAAAAAAATAGTCAAAAAACTATATCAACTCAATTAATCCAATAATACTTTTTCTTTGACTGTTGTATATATAAAGAGAAATTGTTTTAATTTAGTGATACATTTTTAATCTATACAGTTTGGAATTTCAAACTCTTTCATATATAATTTCCATTTAAAAAAGTGAATAGCTTTTCCCCCTCATCTCCAATTTTGTGGATTATTAATGATATTCCAATACAAAAAGAAAATCATTTTTATAAAAGCCCGGAATCATTAGCATGGCTTAAAAAACTGCATCGGCCTTGGTAGCGGAGTGGTCAAGGTATCGGATCATGGCTGGCCTTGTCACGAGTTCGAGCCCAGTACTACTAAAGACTCGCCGTGTAGAGGAGTGATGTACGTTAAATCTGTCGAGAGCTCAAACGTCCTTCCGTTGGTGTGATGTGGTAGTTAGGAGAAGGGGGTACCAGCTCAGGTGTTGTTCACGTCACTTGACCATGGTTCAAAATTACGTGGTCCGTCGCCAAAAGCCCTCGTGTAGCTGAATAGTGTGATGTTAATATTCACTCACTCCAAAACTGCATGAATAAAATGGAATAACTTACAACATAAAATAATCAAATTAATCTCTTCACTCATACACTGTAATAGAAAAATATGTGTAAAAATTAACTAATATTTTTTACGAGAAAAGATACAAAAACCCAAAGTAGATATCTTTGCACGAAGAATGATAAATTATTTTTTACATGTAGATTCTATACAGCATCAAATACAATTTTTCACAACAGATCTATTGTAATTCCCATTCAACAAGAAATTAAGGTATTAAAGGGGGCATATGTCCCCTATTATATACGTATATACATATGTCTATATAATGCGCATTTGCATTGGCGTACACAGATTACATTTATGGAAAACATATTATATTTTTAAAAGAAATATAGAAGAAAATGCCGATACGTAATCTTTATGTTAAAAATAAAAATCTACTCTCGTCTGTGTAAGGCATTTGAGCCCTTATACTCCAAACTTGAGTACGTTTTTGCGCATTTGTCTCGGTGAATTTGGACACGTAGACGCAATAACTTACACCCACCAATACTACTGTAGCCAAAGCAGGGTTGTTACCACTTTGTACAGGCACAGGAATGGTCAGAATATTTGAAGGTGTTACTTATTACACACACTAAGAGATTTCTTTGAGACACTCTTTTTGTTTTCAGAAGCATTTAAGATTGCCTGCCCGTAAAGAGTTGATAGCAATTTTCATGGACACAGTCTATTGTATGCACATGTTATAAACAATATACTGAGAATATGGCTCATCTAATTATTATTAATTACTTGATGTTAGCTCTGGATTCTTTTCTTCTTCAATGGTTTTGGTCTGCGCTACCTCTCTCTTGGCGTCCTCTGGCAATTTCTTGCGTGGAAGTGGCACTGGCTTCATGATTTGGGATATTTTTGGCGATGGAGGTGGCCTTGATGGTAATGGAGGAGGATTTATCTCAGGATATAAAGGACAATAATTTCGATTCGAAGGAGGCGAGTACGTAGACACCCAACCAGTACTCGTTACTGCCAAATCATCACATTTCTAAGATAAAAAAATATTGTTAATAAATAATTAAATTTTTCCGTAGCTTGACTGAATGAATATTGTTCTTTCAAAAATAGGTTTCATCAGTTATTTTTTTTTCGATTATGTTTTGGAAATCAAAAACCAAATTACGTGGACTTTGAATTAGGATATTGCTAACTACTTACAGACTTTATATTTGATATACTTTCATTTAGTATATTAATAATTACTTGAAATAGCTAAATATGAGATCTCATTAATACTATAACTATAGTTGATATATACCTAGTAGGGCCATAAGTTCTTTTGCACTTATAAGAGTTAAAATAAAAACTTTGTAATGAAGTTTAAAAATGAATGCTTTTAAAGTTTTAATTTACTTTAAGGTATCCGACTACGTTGGGAACCGTGATTTTGCAAAAGTGTATAAGTGGATAATATTTATGATATTTAGTGTCACTTAGATTAGAAAACGTATATAAAATTGTTTTAAGAATAGTTTTACAGTAAAAAATTATTTAAATACAATATTTTGACAAAAAATGAACATAGAAAGACCCATTTTCAAAACATTCTCCTTTTATGAAAAATGCTATTATTATAATAATATTTTACCTGTATATAGCTCAGACTTCTGTACAGAGGCTGAACTAGAATTTTTGAAATATACAACTTAGAAGTGGATTTATCCATATTTTACTACAGCAGAGGGAAGAAATTTTAAGAAAAAAACGTCGATAATTATTTCAATGGGTGGTATCTCTGAAAATAATGTGAATTTTTCAAAAATCCTAGTTCAGACTCTCTGGAGAAGTCTTTACTTTATATAAGCACACACACACACAAAATATTATTATTATAGAAGCACTTTTTATAAAAGGAGTACGTTTTGAAAAAGATTATTCTAAGTTAATTTTTTGTCAAAATATTGTATTTAAATAATTTTTTTGTCATATATATAATGTCCTTAAAACCATTTTATACTTGTATTCTAATCTAAGTGACACTAAATATCATGAAAATTATCCATTGATGCGCTTTTTTAAAATCACGGTTCCGAACGTGGTCGGATACCTTAAATATAACATTGTGAATATTTTATTCAACTTGAACACCATTTGACCACACAGGCTTTAAATCTCTTTCGCCACTCATCTATCAAGGTGCGCTCTACCTCCTTGGAAATTTCCATATATAGTTGCTTCCTTCAAGAACATTTAAGATTGCCCAAATTGAGATGCCGTTTCTGGTACATCTTCGCTTCCTATACTGACCCCAATTTATTGTCGAGTGAATTAAAATACTATCGGATGGGGAGGGGGGAAGGGAGAGACTAATCTTTGAGTTTTATGAAGTCAGGTACATTTCTTTCAAACACACCTCTGAATCGTCTTCATCCAATGAACAGAATCCCGTTGAAAAGTGTAATCGTTTCAAAGAACAGGTTTACGTTCAGGGACTTCACTATTAACACTAAAATAGTGTCTCTGAGATGCCGTCTTAGAAGGGGGGTGCCAGCTCAGGTGTCGTCCATGTCCCTTGACCATGGTTCAAAATTACGTGGTCCGTCGCCAAAAGCCCTCATGTAGCTGAACAGTGCGACGTTAATATTCAATCAATCAATCAATCTGAGATGCCGTCATAGCTGACACCACACCAAATCATTTCGGAAGCCGAATGATAAGTTCTCAGCGCACATATCTTTTCCTCAGCTTCTTGGACATTCTGGCGGTTGACAGGTCCTTCAACATCAAAAATGTTCTTGTCGGTAAGCAAAAAATGCCAGTGTCCGCTATAAGCATACCACCGCAACAGTGATTTTGCTTTAAGATACCTTTAGAGGTTTTAATTATTTTCTAAGAAAATGCCCAGTTATTCTTCGATAATCTCTTAGTCTAAGGTCTTAGTCTGCTATGGGACACATTGGTATTTTTGACACGTTCATCTTTGGAACAAGAAAATACCCACTGGACTTTGGTCTGAAACTTGAAGGGGCTAATTTTCAAGAAGAACTCTTGACTAGAATTGTAAAACACGGTGAGATTCCGGATTTCATCTCTCATCAGGCAGTTGACTTTTAGAAACAATCCACTGTATACACCAGAAATCTTTAGGGATTTACACTGATGGCATCAGAGGTGATGGGGGAATTTATGGTAGTGAAGCCCACATTCTAACTCCGACTGGTTCTGTGTGTACATTAATATTAAAAATCCGAATACTTGTTCCGTTTTTAGACCGGGGGTTAGATCGTTTCAGAAGGGGTTTGCAGTTCGTATGTGAAGCCAAGGATCAATTTCAAGACGTTTGGATTCTGACTGACAACCGTCATTTAGTTCAGTATCTTTCCAATTGGGCATCTATTGGCGACGAGACTAACCTTGATATCCTAATTCTTCTTAGTGGGGTTTCTTCTAATCATAGTGTTCATTTTCAGTGAGTCCCAACTTACGTGGGTATTGATTGTAATGAGAAGGTCGATTTCTTGACCAGGACTGTGGTTGAGGAGGGGTCCTACTGGGTCTTTTATGTTTTGCGAAGTATCCTCCCTTAAGAAAATTGACCTCAATCAACTTAAAAGAACTCCTCCTAGTCATCCTTGGTACTTCCAGGATGTTCATTCAAGTTTATGCCTCGGAGTATGAGGCTGCCTTCTCGCGCTTATGAGCGGCCATATAAAAGCACTCACTTTAAGTCAGAGTTGGACTGAGTGAGTGAGTGAATATTAACGTCGCACTGTTCAGCTAAATGAAGGCTTTTGGTGACGGACCACTTAATTTTGAATCATGGTCATAGTCAGAGTCGGAAGATATTCCCGGAGTACCACTGGTGTTATTCCGATCTGGTCTCCCCTCCCTACATCTTGGCTTGCTTGGATTTTAAAAAGAACGAGATCCTTCAGGATCTCTTCTGTTTCTAGACTTTTTAGAGATTTTTGGATTCATGGAGAATGTCTAGCATTACTAGACAGTCTGGGATTAGCAACAACAACTAATCGACAAAAGTTTCGACGAATCCTCTCTTTGACTGCCTTGACGACAGCTTGTGTTTTCACTGAGCATGGACGACCGTTTCTAGTATGGTCTGCAATGCTATTGGTCTCAGAAAATCTCGTAGTTGTTTGATAAAGGAATAACATTTGGTATCTAAATGTTTAGCAGTCGTAAAATTCTCCACCTGGCTTTTTTTTTATGAAGAGAAAAATAGTCTGCATGCTTCTGTTCAAAGTGTTAAAGCTCTGACTGATTTACAACAACAGGCTTGAAAGGCTACGATTTTTTGAAAAATATTGCAGATGATCTTCAACGATGAAATTAAAAATCGCCTGCAGCGTTTGAGTCACAGCAGAAGATTTGAAATTTTTGCATCAGAACTTATGGCACAGCTAGGTAATAATTACATCCCATTCCATCCAAAAGATTTACTGTAACTTTGCATTCTCACTTATAAAATAATATTAAAATGAAAATTATTTATAATGTGTTAATTAATAAAATGTAAATGAGAAAGAATTAATAAATTACAGTAGAACGTCGTTTATCCGAATCAAGTGGGACCGGACACCGTTCGGATACACGATTGTTCGGATAACCGAACACCGAATGCGATTCATGCAGTATATGAAACCGGCCACTATACGAATATTGAAAATCATCACATGCGGGAAACGTGCTTGAAGAAAACTCAAAATAGGTGCAAAATGTCGCAATTGTATCTTTATTGTGGAAAATAATCACTTATTTTTCGCTGTACCATTGTACACCTTCATTTTTTTCGCTGCAAGATCTCTGATTCTCTTGAGCAGTAGTAGTTGAGTAGGACAGCACTCTGATTGTTGTTCGTACTACTCCATAGCTGTGTCTAACGCAGATGACGCGTCAGCATTTGATGGACCCTTGCTACTTTCGTTGTTGTTGTTGTCTTCGTCTTCATCCGTTTCATTGTCGACAGGGTCGGATTCTTCTTGCACGGTAGTCACAATATCATCATCATTTAACCTTTGAAATCCACAGTCTTCTGCATCGCATGCCATCCAGGTTTCTACATCTTCTTTGTCGCATTCTTGAAATCTTAGTATCGATTGGACAAAGTCGGTAATCTCCTCCCTGTGGTCGTCATTAAAGTTTTTTTTCACCCCTCACTTGGAAACAAACTGACCTAATATTCCGCTCAGATGTTTACCAAATCACACAACTGAAATTCCTCTAATATCCCTGACCTTGGGCCTCGCGCGAAACAACTGTTGAGCATTGCACTGTTCGAAACCGTATTCATTTTCAGTACATGCAGTTGACAAAAAAAAAAAACTGGTTCGGATATTTGACGCTCCGGATAATATACGTTCGGATAAACAACGTTCTACTGTATTTCGAAACTTACCGATTCATTAGAGGTCTCTTCACCTTTTGACGACATGGTTAGATTACTCTTTTCACTTGCTTTTGAACTGGCACCTATGAAAAACATTTAGTCTCATGTATGATTCATGCAAAGTCTTTCATTGCCATACTGATTTTCCAAATTATGATCATATTTTGTACAATTTTAACTGATAGCGATTATTTTAACGAAATATCTCACACAGATAAAATAATAGTTAGTATCAAAATAACTATTTAAATATTTCTGAAAAGAAATTTCCTGTTTATATTTTAATACTTAAAAAAAAATGTTGATATAAGGAATATAAACACTGAAATGTTTAAGAAACTAAGTATATCTTTTTAACTTACTAGAGGCGCTGGTGTTCGATATTTTTCTAACAGAGGCTTGTTCTTCCTTTGCCTTGGGGACATTAGCAGCTGTCGCTTGCTTGATTCGTTCTTTACCCTAAGAATACACCACAAATTATTTAATTATCAATGATTGTTTTAAAATAATAATTTCAATTATTTAATTATTAATTAAAATATATAAACATTCTTTACTAAAAATATAGTTAAGCCATCCGTTTTTAAATATTTACTATCTTATTATTAATTAATTAGTTAAATATAAATATACATTAAAAATTAAAAAATATGTTTCATTATTTAAGTGATTGACTATACGACAAAATGCCTAAATCAAGCTATGAAATAATTTCAAATTTAATTCTTACTATCATAAGACATTTTAAAATACTAAAATAATACCAAAAATACAAATTTTCTAGTCTTTTTTTTCTTTTCTGACATTTATATCTAAACATTTAAAATTTCTGATCTTAGATACTTATATCTAAATATTTTATATGTAATACTGAAATTCATATCAAAACTGTAATTATATGGTCAGTTTTATCATGAGCTGCTATTTGAAATATTTTTTTAGAAATTTGTTTAAAAGTTTCTTTACCACCTTTTGTCTCAACTTTGTACAAGTTTTAACACTAATGTCCAATAGTTCTAATATACATTTAAATGACACATTTTGAAATAAAATCTTTATTTATAAATAATAGATTATCTAACAATGCATTAATAGAAACCAAAAAGTTTTATTCCATTCAATATTTTAATGTGGAACATGTTCTTGGAAAAATATACCTAACAAAATGCGCTTTGATTTACTTCAATATTACACTTTCGTACAAAAAGTTTGCTTCTAAAAGTTCTATTTTTATTTATAATTTCAACTGAACTCTTGCCAACAAAAGAAAATATTTATATTTATCTATCAATGTGTTACCTTAAATTATATGAAAGCTGGAATCCAAAATGTTTCACAAAACTGGATAAAAAAAATTAATTTAGATTTTAAAAAATTGTTTGGCCGTCATTTTTGTTACACTGTCTTTTAACCATTTGTTTTTTAAAAAAAATTTAAATGCATTCTTGTCGCACTCAAACAAGGAAAACTCTTCAGATAATTTTGATAGCACCATCAACAGAGATTTAAGTATTGTAGTGAATTTCCTTTTCTTATAAACCACTATATATATTTGAAAAAATAAGCAACAAACAGTAAAATCAGCATAACTCGACAAGAAAGGTTACACCAATAAAATTTGGATATGTACTTTGCGGTGAAATGCAAAGGCACTTCCACAATAAAATATTTACATAACCACACATAGGGATGTGTAATGTGGCAGACATAAAAATAGACTCATTTCAGCAGTTGTTACTTGGGATGTTACGTTTATTTGGTACTCATTTCTTCCTTTCTTTATACCATATTTCTGAAAATGAGTCATCAACCGCATTTGAATGAAAATATATGCTAGTATGCATATTCTAAGTAACGACTGTCGGAGGTTGTCCCGGCCTTAAATGTCAACCGTTTCAGCGTTAGTCTCTTGTGGAATCATTTTTAGAATGAAATAGAGTTACAAAAATCTGGTCTTGGACATCCTAGGACTACAACAGACTGCTAGGACCCTAATCTCTGTCTAAAAACTTGGTTTTAGTCAAGTTTAATCCTCCAACATTTTTCGAACTTTGCGACGGACGCGTCATCAGGAATAGCAATATTCCGACAAACTCTTTGCAGACGTCTCCATGAAAGTGATCTGTATTCCAGAAGACCAGTTCAGGTGCTATTGACATTGTCTGCCTGAAAATCTCGGTTACAGTGGGCTCTGGATTACATCAATTGGACGTTACAGCAATGGGCCAATGTATTGTTCACCGATGAGTCTTTGTTCTGTATAAAGAATGATTCTTGACAGTTATGAATCTAGAGAATTCCGGGAACTCAATCTCAAGCTCACAATATCTCTGAAGACGCAGTCACAGTCTTACAGAGTATCATGATTTGTGAAAGGATATTAGTCGTCGGCTGAACTGATCTCCACGTCTTTCATCCCGGTTAGTGACAGCAGTTATTTATCGGAATGCAATCTGTAACCCATATGTTCGTATGTATCTGGCAGCCATAGTCTTAATGCCATGTTTATGGACGATAACTTACAAGTACATAAAACTCGCAATGCCAACCGATTCGTGGAACGTGAAACACTGCTTTGAAGGGAGTGGGCAGCACGTCCCACCGATTTGAACCCAATAGAGAATGTCTGGGACATTCTTGGAAGGCATCTTTCTGCTCTGTATAATCCTCCGCGAAAACTTAATGACTTGACAATGTATCTTCTTCAAGAATGGGCACAAATCATTCAAAGTGTGATTGACGACTTACTTACATAGCATGAATCGCGTTGCTGTCGAGACTGGATCTCCGGGAGAGATACTTCCCCTACCTCATGATACATTTTTGCAACTAAGCATTTTTAGCGCAAGTTCAAGTCATTATTGTTTATACTCTTCTTTTTTGAAAACTGATAGTTGTTTTTCTCCGTTATTTTACGTGGTGTATTGCCTCTTTTATGCCTATCTATGAAAATTCCATTACGTTTTAACAAATTGTTTTAATATTATTATTATTTTTCTTTTTGTTTTTATTTCTTGACACAATGTATATTATGTTTGTGAAAGAATCACAGATATCCTATGACACACCATTCCGTTTAAAAGTCTTGAATTATTTTCTTTATAGTATAAATCGAAGTGGTGTAATGAGATGTATAAAAATGTTTACCTTTGTTTCCTTCTTTTTCCTCCAGGGCAATGCAAATGCAGATGTTTTTCGTCGTTTAGCCTGCCCATGGGAAGTGCAATGCTTCTCGCGCCACAACTGGAATTGTTTTTCGACGTTTGATATCGTACATTCTCCTTCCTTGAAGTCCTGCATCAAGTCGAGAAGCTCTTGTTGACTGTCACTCAATCCTTTCTTCAGAAGGGCACGGATGTCGGTCCCTTCCTCTCCAGCTGAAAAAATTATGTATTGTTGAAGAAATTCGATTAGAATATCTTAATAGTACATAATATTGGTGAAGCTGAAAAATAAAACTGTATGAGCATATTTGTGATTTAAACTAACTCGAACATTTCATAAGCATAAATATATACAAGAAGTTCAAAAAGTGTAAGATAATTCTGAATAATAAACAAAACACAAGAAATTAAAGTCATTTTTGCTAAAGAATATATTGCTTCATAAGCTCACAAGCCTACCTGGGGGTACCATCTCTTCGTCTACGTGACCTAGATTTGTGGGAGGTAATGATTGTTGACCCAAGTTAGCCATAATAAAACCAATTTATTATTATCAGTTGAAATGAACAAAGAAAGTCTTACTATAGAAAGGAAATCAGGAGTGATATAACGTATACCTAAATTCTATGTAAATAAGCGCCGGGAATCCTAATCGCTTAACTTTAAGTAACGTTATCCTATAAATCTCAATCTTCCTTAATTTCTTTGACTCACTAAAGCCCATTCTATAATTTCGCTTCTAAGTTTAAATTCTTACCATCAGGCCACGAAGTTCAGCATCTCAGCTTCCTTTCTCCTTTCTCGCGATTACAAAACCTCCACAATATATCTACTAACTAATCTGAATATCACGGTTTCTTCTTGAGAGGATTGTTTGTGAAATAATTCAATGCTGGCCCCAAAGATTCTCCAAGAGGATTAGTAGGAAAAACACGGTAAAGCCCCGTCACAAAGCGCATAAGCGAAGATAGTTGAAGTATGTTGCCTCATAAGCAATCAAATATTGTTGGAATACTTTTCCCCATAAGAAACTAAAGATTGTCGATGATGTTACCTCACAAAGCAATCAAAGATTGCTGGAATACTTTGCTCCATAAGTAATCAAAGATTGCAGATGATGTTGCCTCACAAAACAATCAAGGATTGATGGAGTATGTTACCTTATAAGCAATCGGAGATTGTTGGAGTATGTTACCAGATAAAAAAATCAGATTGTTGGAGATGTTACCTCATAGCAATAAAAGATTGTTGGAGTTGTTGCCTCACAAGCAATCAGATTGCTGGAGTATATTGCCTCAGAAACGAGGAAAAATTGGCGTCATATGCCATTGCTTATTAACTTGCAAATTTACAACTTATTGCTACTTACAAACTAAAACTAAGAATTGTTTTATCTGATGCCTGGGAAAAATATTCTCCACTGTGAAGATTTACTTTAATTTAATTCGCCATATATGCAAATTTATGATTGTTGGGAAATAGATTGATTTAGTGAATCCTATAGGATATAAACTAAGTGCTTGATAGTTTTATATCTTTATATGATTTGTATTGTATCTTTTACATTTTTTCACACAATAAATTATTCTTTATCATATTTTTACTAGATTTAATAGTATGAAAGACTCGGAAAATTTAGGCTTAGAAATAATCAAACATTTACGTACTTATTTGAATTTGTAATAATAGATCATGAAAATAAATAAGAGTGTTTTAATTGGCAATTAGATAAAAAAAATTCTATATCAAAATATATCTCTTAAATAATTTATTTTTTGAAAAAAAAGTACCAATTATTCATTTAAAGACAACGTATGCTCTCCCCCTAGTAACAGATGCAACAATATAAACTTACTCAAGAGCAATGATACGTATTGTTCACTCGATAAAGAATGCAGCATTTCTTTGTGGTAATGATCAGAGCCATTGCTTTGTTGTGACTGCAAGACTGGGCATTTCATATCCATCAACAGTTTCTCGTGAGGTTTCAATTCTGAAATAAACAGAGTTCGTTTTCAAAGTGGAGAAATGAGTATGTTGTGTCAAGACATTTTCACTTAGTGTGATTTTAAAGGCTTGATACGTGTTATGTAATCACAAGAAATTCATTTCTGTTTTTATTTTTACTTTTATTTTTATTTTTATTATTTTAAATTACAAGTCAAGAATCCTTTCGAGAGTTTAGTGGTCTAAAAGATTTTTCGTACCAGCTGGTTCAAATCCTCCCATGTCCAGATACATTCCACAGCTATCACGATCGTCCGAGGTTGGAAGTAAAGTGGATGGCAGAGAAAGAGACCTGCTGATGGCAAAAAGTCTGGGATGATCTGTGGAAAAATAACACAATTTGAAGCAAAAAAAAACTAATAAACTGCGTACAAAGCAGTTATACCAAACTAACATCATACTGTATATGTTACCGAAAAAGTGCATAAAGCAGTTAATTTGCAGATTAGTTAAGTAATCTGAGCATTCACTAAGGTGATCCGTTAAGGTGAGAAAATTGTTTTATTTCTCAAATAACCTAAATAATCTTGGAATTACCTAGAATAATCTGCACATTACCTCCTAGAGACTCGTTAAAGGGAAAATAAGATCTTGGGTATAACAACAGCAAAGTTTCTGTACACTTAAGTTAAATGTTGTTTATTTATTCTTTGATACCTAAAGAGTCAATACAGTCGAACAATGAACACATTAGTTGATAGAATCAGTCATAAATCAGTTGAAAAAGTACAATACAAAGAATCAAACGGTTTAAGGGGTGCTGGGCAGCAATTTGACAATTTGAGATTTTTACATTTTCAAAAAAAAATTGTATAGATTTTAACCTTTCTAAAATAACCTCTAGGGTAATTAGAAGCCCTTAAAATGTATTTTTAAATAATCGTTGAAACTGGGCCACTCCCATTTGAAAGGCGAAAAATGCAAACAAAGTACTTCGTTTTTGCTTAAAAGTTGTGTGTGTGAACGCCTGATATATACCAAAACATGTATCTTTTATTGTAAATTGAACGTTTTTGATTTTTTGTTTCCTAGCCGATCAGAAGTCTCACTGTATACATTAAAATCAATTTATCTCAAAATGTAAATTTTGATGTTCGATGTACCTTTTCTGAGAAACTACTGTTCACAGATATGTAAATTTTTTTATGATATATTTATAATGATGTCTAATATATACTAAAATTAGCATTTTGTAAAAAACTCAAAAATTTATGTTTTATAAATTTTTTATGTGAAAAATGGGTCAAATTTCGCAATGTTTGATAAAAAATTTCATAAATTATTAAGAAATT
>BMAV01009828.1:0-81706 GCA_019973955.1 Trichonephila inaurata madagascariensis | reverse complement strand
GCAAAGATTACCCAGTGAAAATGCTGATAACTTTTGATTCCGCACTTCAACGGAAGAAATCAATTAATATGTAGATTAGCTGGGTAATCTGTACATTAACGGTTTTCTTTCGAGCTTTAACAGTACCATATATAATGTATAAAGGCAATTGGGATAATTATTTTTTCAGATCAATTGATTATGCCCTGATACACTTTAAAATGCAAGCAAACTTTAACGAAATCATAAAGGCAAATATGAATATCTCTTATTATTTGTTGAATTTCATTTCTGTTATAAATGGATGAATTTAATTCAGAACAGGTTACTTTTTTCAATTCCTACTATTAGCTCACAATCTTTATTTATTTATTTATTTATCTTGGTGGAATTTTCAATCGTTAATAAAATACATTTTAAAGCGCTCAATTAAGCTGAAATTTTATATACATGATTATTTTGGATGACAATACAATAGTTTAATTAGAATTAATAAAAATTAATTGATTAAAACTAATTATTCAAAGAATTACAAATACAGCCACGTCGGTATCATTTTTGGCGACTTAGCGACCATTGTGCTTTCTTGTGTAATAACTTGAAAAGGTTTTTTTCTCACGTTTTAAAGCATTCAGTTGAACTGAAATTTTATAGACACGATTGTTTTGGATGACAATACGATACTTTAATGATAATGAATAAAAATGAATTACCACTTAATGGTGTGATTCTGTCCTATGTATATATATTTATATCAATTGTAACTATTTAATAAAAAATAGCTAAAATAAAATTTTTCTTTGTTGATCTAAGTAGGAATTGACTTAATTTTTTTAAATATTACTTGTTGTGTTATTGCCGTTTTGTCAGGTATAGGTAAATAATTTTTAGTTCTACTTTTCCGATTGATTTACCCAAAACTGTAATTGTACTTCGTAAAATAAATAATTTTTAAAGACAACACATTAAGAAAAGATATGGGCGAATATTGAGGGAAAAAAAACAGATTTCAAACTTCTCCGCTACGATATTAACGCAATCGCTATCACTTAATTTACACGCTTTGTTGCATTTCTCTTTAAATCCTTTAGAAGGTCACAACTCAATCAACAAAATTTAGATTAAAAAGAGAAAATAGATTTAATAACACTTAAAGATTTGGTATTGATTTTCTAGTATAAGCATTGATTTGTCTCTATTCTAAAAGTTTGAAACAGCAGAACTTGGGTATGTTACTCTGTTTCACTTATAAGAAAACATGGTCTTTGGAGTGGCCCTTATCTCTAGTATGATAGGGAGACCTAGACAGGAATATTCCTTTTTTTAGAAGCCACTAGAGCAGCTTTACTTTTCATTGTGTTTACACGACTTTCCTTACGTGTTAGAAAGATCAAGTCTCCATATTTAACATTCTAGAGCAGGGGTGGCGAACCTTTATGAGTCAACATGCCATTTTTTCTAAAGAAATGCTTAATGAGGTATAGACGTGCCGTCAAATAATTTGGACTTGTGATTATTGGGAAAATAATAAAACTAAATACTAACAACTCAAGATTCTTTATTTACTACAGAAAAATACATTTGGTTTTATAGTAGTAAATGTTAAACGTGTAATTCAAATTATATAAAATAACATTAGTGTGATTTCTGCTGTTGCAGATTAGATGACAAATAAATTATATTAGGATTGGGTAAGATGTTTCTTTTTGCAGAATGCATGCTGAATTGGAGTCTAAGCCAGATGGTTTCTAAGCGAGTCTTTAATATTATTCATCTCTGAAAATAATGACTCGTAGGCATAGGTCGATGAAAATATGGTTAAAATAGCATGATCTTGCTTCTTCAAACAGTTAAACGTGTCTGGAATCGAATTTCATGTTTCCAAAAATTCGTTTCTGGCATTTTTACTTATATTGCTTGCAAATCTTTCTGTTTCAATCAATTCAAACTTTTTCCTTCTTTCAAAAAATGTTTGAATCCTTATTGAACTAGACTAGAAATTAATAAGTTGCATTTCAAATTCTTCAATTTCCATCCAGTCGAAATACAACAAGTTCCGTTTATAAAATGATGTCCCATCACACAGTGTACATAACAAACTTGAGTGTTTCTGATAATTCTTTGAACTGCGAAAATCTCACTGAAAATTCCTTGATTGAAGAATCAATCGCGGTTGATCGTTTTGATCGGCGGCGTGCTCAAAATATTGTGCCATGTGCCATCAATGACACGCGTGACAATGGTTCGCCATCCCTGTTCTAGAATGTTTGTGGTTGTCCTGCAAAAAAATTTAATGACTAAACCTTTTCTGGTGTATGACTTTGTGCAAAGTGAATAACAACGTGCAAAGGTTGCTATTAAATCTTAATGTATTTTAAATCCTTTTCGAGTATTTGTCTTGTCTGTCAATTTATTACCATTAAATAAAAATATTATTAAGAATTACAGGAAAAACATATTCAGAGGAGGCTCATCTCACTAAAATAAACATTTTTGTAAAGAAATGTAAAGGAGGAAATGAGGCGAAGGAACCAACATAAAAAAAATTTGCAAAACCAAAGCATCGTTTAGTTAAAATACCAGCAATGTTTACAATAAGTGTTCAAAATTATAACTTCAAACACAGAAACACAAGCCCGTGGAATGACTGGCGAAAAATTTCAAAGTGCCGAATATTTCTCGTATGTATTTCTCGCCAAATTTTTGTTTCAGTGCATAGTTTAACGAAGTGCTCCGTAGAATCTACTGGAATCTCATGAATAGAGGACAAAGCTTGATAAATTGGCTCGGGATAGTCATCAGGCTGATCTACCATTAATAATCTATTGCATCCTTAATGACTTTTAGGTAATTGTGGATACAAATCATATACTATAGTATTTCTATCTTTTGTGGGTATTTGTAAATTCTACCATTATAGTCTCAAATACAAGCGCAATTGACATATTTTACAAATACATCAGATTCCTGGCGAAATATCGCCTATTTCCCTTTACCTCTAACCTTACTATTTAAACATGACATTGCAACCGACCGTAGGATTAAAGTGAATGTTGGTAGTCCTAATTTTGAGCATTTATTTTAAAAATTGCTGTAAAAATGTACTTCGCAACAGTGTAGTAAGTTTAAAAAAGATGCTTTTCTTTCAAGTCTCATTTCTTTTGCTTTTGTGCCTTTACGAGTCTCTTCCGCTCGTACGTAGGTATCTGCTGTGTAGAGAGGCTTCTTGTCTGTTAAATCTGTCGAGGCTCACACATCGGCATGTTGTGGAAATTAATAAGCTGGTTAACCTTCTATAGGCTCATTTTTTCTTGTAATGATATGTACAAATATTTTTGGGATTGAGAATGATTTACAGGATTCGGCATATTAACCTCTCCTGTTTCAAAAGGCAGTTATAAACAAACAAAACAAGATACAGAGAAAAGTCTTTTACTGGTGAACAACAAATACGATACCATTTTACGTTAATTAGCTTTAAAATTTATGTCCGAAAAAGGGCATGTTCCAAAGGTGATACATTGCCAAAGTCTTTCCCGAAAGTTCTTCAGAACATTCCCCCTGGCACTGTTTTGATTTCGTCTGATACGGGCCACTTCCACTTGTCAGGCACTGTGAGTAAACAAAATTTTCTTTACTGGGCAGTAGAAAACCCTCAGCTGCTTCCCCCAAAAACCACTTCCCAGTTTTTGTATGACAGTTTGGTGCACCGTTGCCGAATTTGGTGTGTAGGGTTCTTATTTTTTCGAAGAAGATAAGCTAACGGTAACGATTACTTTAGATTGTACTGCCACATAATCGAGATCTTCATCCGATCAAAATTAAACCAGTTTTTTGGGGACCATGAAGAAGCAGAAATCTGGTTCCAACAAGACAGAGCCACAGCTTACACATCACGGCGTTCGCTGGGCATTCTGAGAGAGGTGTTTCCTGGACGTCTTCTCTCTTTACGAGGAGACATCGCCTGGCCCCCAAGGGAAGTCACCTGATTTATCACCTTGTGGTTTTTTTCTTTGGGGGGCATTTAAAGGCGCAAGTGTACAAACATCACCCTACAACCCTACAAGCACTGAAAGAGGCAATCACCCAGGCAGTGGCTGACATTCCACTGGAAATAACTTGAAGAACTATGGACAACTTTCGGGAATGACTTCGTCAATGTGTCCCCATTGGAGGACGCTATTTAGCAAACATAAGTTTTAAAACCAATTAATATAAAATGGCATCTTATTTTTTTCACAAATAAAATACTTTTCTCTGTATCTGGCTTTGTTTGTTTGCAACTGCCTTTTGAAACAGGGGTGGCTAATATGCCGGGCACTGTATAAAAAGAAATTCAATTTACTACCTAAAATTAGTTTGACTTTTAAGACCAGAACCTCACACTGGAAGCTCTTCAAATGTACGACCTATTCGTCTCTTAGTACTTCTTTTTATAACGCATTACATGATAGTAAAAATACTAAATATGCAAAATGAATAATATTAAATTAGATATATTTTATATTCAAAAATTTAAAAATTTATGCATATTTTATTCAATGAAATTTCAGAAAATACGGAACAATACATAATATATTGAAAGCTGTACAAACGTGACTTGCTCTCACATCATGTGCTTTAGTAGAGTACAAACGGCAACGTTTATATGTTTTTCGTAAAGTTGGCCAGCTTCAGTCAATTGTACGTCATCTGGAATAGTTTTCTTGATGCTCAGAAAACTTACAGATCGTCCTTTGTGCATTTACGACTTGAACACCCAGAAATCAGCTGTCGAAATAGCCGAAGTCGTGCGCCACAAATTAAAAGTTAGAAAATAGCTTCCCATCGACATTTCAAAATAAATGAAGTTGGTTGGAAGTATACTTCTCACGCGCGACTTTATAAAGGGTTAAAAGATAGAAGCATTAACAAATTAAGTCCTCTTTGTAATTTCCTTTAAAATATTTAATTTATAATAAATATAAATGCCAATTAAACTTATTTTTGCTAAGCTTGATAAGTAATTCTTTTGAAATTTTAAGAACAGTTATGTGTGTGTGTAAGTACTTATCTTCTTATTTTACTTTCAATTTAATTAAAATTACTTGAAATGAAATAAAGAGAACAATGTCATCGTATTATTTATTAACATTCCACAAGTTTCGAGGAATATAGTTTTTTTTTCATTAAAAATAATAAAGGAAGAATTAAGATGAAGTATAATCTTTCCTTTTTTTTACTTAGAGGCATAATTTATTTTAAATAATTGCGGAATAAAAGCATGTAAAGAAATGAAAAGGTTAGAATTTCCTGAAGAATTTTTAAATATCGATAGTATTTTTATTTTTATTTACCTGATTTTTCCACAAGAAAAGAATTCATCCTGTGCGACGAGTCCATTTCCGGCAAAAGACACATGCGTAAAGAATCTCTCCGTAACTTGATATCCTGTGTAAAAGATAAACAAATGAACGAAGCAGAATCGATTGCTGAGGGAAATTATCGATGGCTCTAAGACATAAAGTTCCTGGGGAAATTTTAAAAAGTAGTTTCCTGAGAAATAGAGATAAGCGTAGAGTTATTCATCATTAAAAGTACAATCAACTTTTATAGGTGTGGAAAATCCTTGCTATTAATAAGTTTTTTGTATATGGATTGCAATTTATTGACACTGCTTCTGACCTTGTCTTCAGGGACATTTGGATTTTAACTGACAGTCGTGCTTCTATACACAGCGTCATTCTCGTTGGACAACTGTTGGGGATATGTCAAGCCTAAATATTCTGGATATTGTGGTTCGTCTTTCTTCTCAACCAGGGATGGTGAACCTTTATGGATCAACGTGCCATTTTTTCTAAAAAAGTGCTTAGTGAGGTAAAGACGTGCCGTCAAATAATTTTGACTTGTGATAAGAGGAAAAATAATAAAACTAAATATTAACAAATCAAAACTCGTTATTTACTACGAAAAAATACCTTTTGCATTGTATGGTTGTAAATGTTTTAGTTATACGTGTAATTCAAATTAAAGTAACGTTAGTGTGACTTCTATTGTTGCGGATTGGATGATAAATAACTTATATTAAGATTGTAAGATGTTGCTTTTAATAGAATGTATGTTGAATTGGAGTCATCTGCCAAATGGTTTCTAAACAATTAATTATTTTTGCTGGGGTTATAACTTTTTTGACAAGAGGATTTGTGATTTGCTTCAAAATGCTGTTTTACTGACGGTGTTCTGCACACCACTGTACCAGAACATAAAACGCACACCGCTTTGTCGCCTTTACTAATAAAGCCATGTTTCTTAATTCACCAAGTTTGAAATTCTTTGTTACACTTACTATTTTGCACTTTTTGTTTTTTTTGCTGAACCAGCCATGTTAAATAACAGTTTAAAATCGTAAATATAACCCAAATAAACTTTAAACTACAGTAGTTTCAACAAAATTGACTATGCTATGCGTAGACAAATTTTGCATCATAAGCAAATGTTGTCCAAGACGTAACTAAGGCAGGACAATAACAAACGAGTGTGCTCCCGGCCGCTTTTATTCGTAATACTTCACAATTAACCTTGTTATTTTGAAATAAAATGCAAACCAAACTCAAAATATTGTGTCGCTTGCCATCGATGGCACGCGTGCCACTGGTTCGCCATCCCTGTTGTAGACACTCTATATACTTTCAATGGGACCCCTTTCATAATGGATTGAATGGTAATGAGATAGCCGATAGTTTGACCAAGTCTGCCACTGCTGACACCTTGCGGGGTAACACTTGTCTAACTTTTACCAAACTCTCCAACATGAAAGGGATAGAATTAAATGAATTGAAGAATACCCCCTGTTCACCCTATGTATTTTGTGAAAGGACCTCGTTGGTGTTCCCAATTTAATATTCATAAGGATCAGTAGACAGCTCTATCACGCTTTTTTAGTGGCCACATCAAATCTCTTACTTTTCAACAGAGCTAGAAAGTCTTTTCAGAGCGTCATAGGTGCGAGACTGATTAGGCCTCCTCCAGTCATATTTTTAATTGCTTGAATTTTACTGTTGACGAGGTTTTAGGAAATCCTATTTTATTTTTAGTTTTTTTGGAGATTTTTGGTTTTATGGAGATGGTGTAGATTAGCTCGGATAAAAAACAACAACAACTGGTTTTTTTCAATTCTAACTATTAGGTCACACTCTCTATTTATCTTGGTGGAATTTTCAATCGTTAATAAAATACATTTTAAAGCGCTCAGTGGAGCTGAAATTTTATATACATGATTATTTTGGATGACAATACAGTAATTTAATTACAATTAATAAAAACTAATTAATTAAAACTAATTATTTAAGGAATTACAAATACAGCCACGTTGGCATCATTTTTGGCGACTTGTGTCAAAACTTGAAAAGGTTTTTTTCTCACGTGCATTCAGTTGAACAGAAATTTTATATACACGATTGTTTTGGATGACAATACGATACTTTAATAATAATGAATAAAAATTCATTACCTCTTAATGTTGTGATTCTGCCCTGTGTATATACATATTTATATTAATTGTAACTATTTAAAAAAAAGTAACTAAAATAAAATTTTTCTTTGTTGATCTAAGTAGGAATTTACTTATTTATTTTTTTTTATATTACTTGTTTATTTACTAAGATTAAATTGGCTTGAATGAAATACCTACCACGATGTGTTAATTTTCAACTTTCAATTTTTTAAGAAGCACTTTGGATTGTCACTCAAGTATTTTTATTTAAAAAAAAAAGGCTTATAAATTGTTTTTGAGTGTTTGATAAGGAATATTTGCAATGAGATTTGGATTAAAATATATGTACAACTTCCTTTAAAAGTTTTTTAAAAATAATATGCGAGTAAAGGATGTATTTTTTAAGTAAATGCTAGGGAATTAAAAAAAAAGTTTTTTTTCAAATATTTCATATATAAATAAACGAAAACGAATTTTATAATACTGCTTATAATTTTAAGTTCTGCTCAGAAATTTATATAGAAATTTTATTGTATTCTGAGTACCTGTGAACAACATTACACTGGAGTTCGAAATAATTTTTAGCCACTAATTAGTTTCATACTATTTGCACCAAATATTAAAAGTTAAGGTTTACACTTTTTGGACACGCTTCAGAAAAACATCACAATTATAAGGTTTTGTGGGACTATAAACATCACACATGTAATCATTTTATCATACTCTGTTGTAATGATTCAGAAACATTTAAAATTAAAAATTTTCAATAGTTCACATTAAAGCGAGAAGTTAAAAATATATTTGGCTTGAATTCAAAAGAAATTAAACGGGCCGTGGTAGCCAAGTGGTGATGATCACGAACTCGTGGCAGGCATTGTCGAGTCGCGTGTTGGAATCCTGATGCCATTGAAAACCCTTCTTTTAGAGCGGTTGATACAAGATGAATTTGTCAAGGCTCAAAGTTCTCCTGTTGGTATGGTGGGGAAGCTAGAGGAGTAGGATGCCGAATCAGGTGCTTCCATCGTACCTTGACTGTTGTTCAAAATTACGAGGTCCATCGCCAATAGCTCTAGTGCCGCTTTGAAGTGTGACATTTATAAAATCAAACAAAGTTAATACTTTGTGAAAGCAAACAGATTTGTATATGTAATAACAAAACCAAAATATATATGTGGAGGTGTGATATCTATATAAACTAGTACCAAACATCACGCAAAGGCGATCGTTTTGGCGTGGTCGATAAAGTACTTGCGTTTGGAACGGAATGTACACAGATCAAATCCTACTTCCTTCATTGGTGACCCTGGCCGTGCAAAAGAACCGCACCCTTTACGCGCCGAAGTCGTGGCGCCATCTATCAACCGTAAAAGAAACTAAGCCGTCAGATACAACTGACGCAATTAAGCCGTCACACAAAGCCGTCTCACATAAATGACGCAATTCTCAAGCCGTCACGCAAGAATGACGCAATTTACCAAGTGACGCAACTGCTCAGATGCTCACCACGAATATGGTATCGTTCGTTCGCCTATTCGCCGAATCACTGTCACGGGGGTATGTGGCGGTGGGATATCTAAAAAAATAGTACCAAACATCACGCGAAAACGATCGTTTTGGCGTGGTCGATAAAGTACTTGCGTTTGGAACGGAAAGTGCACAGATCGAATCCTTCTTCCTTCATATATATAGCCTTTTTTACAACAATAATAAAGCCAAGTAAGTCAATATATTTCTCACATCAACATAATACTTATAATTTTTATTTGATAGCACTTATTAAATAAATAAATAAAAAATATCTTTCACTGAATTTAAATTTTCAAAAAATAATGTTCAAGTTCTTACTTGATCACTATGTTTTCTAATTCTTGGTCCGGATTCACGCAAAGTGTATTCCTTGGACAGTAATGGTGGATCACTGATGAGTAGACTTAGTTCTTCCAAGCCATACTGCTTACAGAGTTCTCTCAAATCATTGTAATCTTGCTTATCTATTGCTGTAAGATATACGGAATAAAAATACTTACGTAGAGTGCAGAAACTGAAACAAAATTTTAAAAAAGTGAATACAAGGTCTGTTCAAACTGTATCCGACTTTTGACCAGAAAAAATAGTTATTTGGTGAGATTAGTATCCTAATCAAATTCAAAGTAGGTCCCTTGCGCCTTCCCACCCTTAGTCCAGCCTTCCTTCCCCTGCCTCCATTTTTTTTTTTTTTTTTTGGAATGCTGTTCAACTCCACCGTCGCGTTTTGCCTTATCTCTCTATGACAACGGGATCCTTTCAATGGCATTTTTACTTCCGGATACAGCCGGAAGTCACAAAAAGCAAGTTTCAGATTGATCTCAACTTGTTCAGAAGTCTCTCGCATGGTTAAACAATGATCTTTCATTATCAGATTTCCCACCTTTTCAACAACAGCAGCATTTCGGGTGGTTTGTGGCCTCCGGAACTCAAGTCACTACTGACGTGCGGCCACTTTCGAATCGGTTGAATACCTCTTCTGTGGCCCCCGTGGCATCGTTTACAAATACTTACTGAATTTTACAAGTTGTTTCATTTTGAAAATCACGAAGTTTTGCGAAACATTTGAGATGCAGTCCCTCTGCTCAAGTCGTTCAGTCATCTTTAGAGAAATAAAAATCCGACAACACGTATAACAGCACATCACTTGTCAGCCTAACGACTGGTACACTGGAACAAAGGGAAAAAATTCAAGCAAATGCATTAAATAGTCCCCTTCCACTGTGCAAAGTGGCATCGCTTCTTTTACTATGTGCTGGAAAATCCAAGGTCGGATACTTTATGAACAGACTTTGTATTCTTGTTTACTAATATAAAGTATATGCTCTTAAGATTACGTACGAAACTTTATTTTAATACAGATTCCTTATCGAAAACACCATAAATCAACAAATCTCCAATTTGAAAACCCTCGAATTAAGGTAGTAGTCTAGTGTGACGGGTCCAAAAAATTTTTTTTTTTTTTCACATTTTTTGGAAGAAAAATATTTTAAAAATATACACTAAAATTTTGAAACCGAAATTTTTAATATTTTAAAAGTTATAGCCAAAAGAAGAGAGCGCGCCGTAACGTGTATGAAAGTGTGTTTACGCGCCAGCTGCAGCTGCCCTGACCATTTCCTCTTTTTATTGTCCTTCAGTCCCTATTATTCTAGGATACTCAGGTATGCATATTATAGCAAACCTTTTCGATTGACAAAGACAAAATATAAGAATTTTTACAGTATACAAAACTCTCAGCACTTTTACTGCCCGTATTCTTGGTGCAAATATCGACAATTGAAAGCGCCCAGTAACGTTTGCGAACGTATTACGAACACGCTTTAACATTTGACGAGCAATTTATAAATCTTATAAAACCAATGTACGAGACTTTAGCATCTGATGATTTGTTGAACAGATGTTTGGGAGAAACACCCAAGATAATAACGAAAGTTACAATCACTGTGTATGGAATTTCGTCTGGAAGCATACTTTTATTGGGAAAAATGTTTTGGAAATTGTTACCTATACTGCTGCCTGCATCTTTAATGAGGGTTTTCGACCTGTACCAAAGTTATGGAGGTGATGGCCGTCACAATAGGTCAAACAACCAGGGACTACGCTAACACTGTTGACAATGCACGAATTTTGAGGACAGAGAAAACTGCAGAAGCCAACTGTAAAGAGGCCAGAACTTTACAAAGGGCTCTTAAAGCCGCTGAAAATGATAACTTTGAGGAAACGGAAGGACTGCTCTATGCACCAGGTGTATCTGATTGATGCAAGTATTGTCAAAACTTTAAACGTGTTTTCGAAACCATGCAAAATTTGGGGAAAGCCCCACTCAAACCTATTAAACCCAATTTGGAAAAATTTGACCTTTTTATTTTGACAAATAGCAAAACGCAACCTCTAAAATTTCTTTTTTTTTAATAAATTTTTTCCAATTTATCAAAAAAAAAATTAGTCCGCCATTTTTAAAAAATTTTTATGAAAATTTTTGAGTTCTTTGAATGTCAAAGAAAAAACCCCTTTGTTTTTTTTTTCCGATGACTACAGAAGGGCCACCCAAAAAAAAGCTCCCTTTTTTAGGACCCCACTTGGAAAAATATTATAAACAAATTAATGTAAGATTAAGCAAAAATTTTTGACATTTTAAAGTACAAAAAAGCTTTTAAAATTATAAAATGATCGCTTTTTATTTTCTTTTTTTAAAAAAATAATGAGAAAAACGCTTGATCGTCACAACTACCCCCCCGGGAAAAATAAAATTTGGTACAAATTATGTACGATCGAATTTGAAAGCTTAATCTCTGTAAAGTTAATTTTAAATTCAGCTAAAAACAACCTACCTTCTGTTTTTCTGGTTTAAGCCCCATCTTCAAGGGGATTTAGTAATGGTATCTTTTTTGCGGCTTAACCTTTTGGGGTTTGTGAAAATTTTTTGCTCGTCCAGGTATAATTCTTCTTGAGTTGATGGATGAGACCGATTAATTACTGCGTTTCCTTCTGTTTGTTTTGGAGCTTCTTGTGATAAATGGATAACTTGTTTGGTAATTATGTGGCCTTTACTTTCAACTTTAACGCACAAAAAGAGAAACAATGAATCGCAAGGAAAATTTGGAATTTAAAAAAAACATTGACAATTCGAGAACCGATTTTTAAAAGCGTTTAATGGAAATTTTTATATTTAGTGCGTTAATTAACCACCCCCCGTTCAACCGATCACTTTAAAACCAGTATATTTTTTTGTAAAAAGGTTTTTTTTGCAGTCCCACCGGGGCGCCAGCCAAAAATTTGTACCCCAATCAATCGCCGGCCAAAAGGCCCGCCAAAAAGGGGCCCAACTTATACGCCAAAATTTCATGTTTCCATTGAATTGCCATTTTAATATAAAGATTGATTGATTGAATATTAACGTGGGATTGTCCAGCCTGGGAACGTAATTTTTAACCATGGCCCGTATATTTAAAAGGGGTTTTAGCGAATATTAAATTTTAACAGAAAAAAAATAAAATAAAAGTAATATTAAATAAATTTCAATCCAGATATAATTTATTTAACTATTTGCGTTCATCACCAAAATTTGTTAAAAGGTTTAAAATTGGAGCAGAGATCAGCTTAGAAAGGTTTTTAAAAATCACCCCCAAAAGATTTCCGGGGGTTTTAAAAATTTAAAAAAAAAAGGTCCATCTTATCAGTACTTGCAAACTTTTTTCTAAGACAAATTCTCAATACATAACCGGTTTTTCTGATTGAAAACAAGTAACAAGTTGTTTAAAAAAATCTATTCCCATTGAACATAAAAATGTGTTAGTTTGATTGAATGAAAAAAAAAATAAGTCTGTTTTAGATGCAGTTCAAGAGCAAAAAAAAAGATACAGAATATTACCATAATGCCCAAACGTTTTTTTTGGGGTAGAAAGTTTTTGGGCTATAAGAGGTTTAGCATTTAGGGGTACCAAGGAAGTTTTGGTTCCCCCATAATGGTAATTTTAATTCTCATAGTGGTCTAGTTCGACCCATTCATTCGAGAACATATTAAAGCGGAATTACACAAAAAACGAAAATCAAATCAAATAATCTATTTCAAAAAAAAATATATGGCAAATAATTGAGACGGGGAAGCAGGTCATTAAAACAATTACAACTAAATAAATAAGATGACACAAAAATAATATTAAATTTAGGATTCAAAGAAGATTTGTCCCAAATGACCAACTTTTTATTAAACTAAATATTGTTTCCGGGGGAAAAATTTAGAAAGATTTTCTTTATTTAAGATTTTTAAAACACACTAGCTTTCTTATTTAATTTTTGAAAAATTTATTGAAACAAATGGACTGCTGTTGAATAATTGTAGGGGGCAGTCATTTGACATCGCTGCCACTTTTCTTTTGATATAATGGGTATGCTTCTAAAATAAAAATAAACGTGGGGCAAATTTCCGGGGGCACATTCTCTTTTAAAAATTGCTGTCGCTAGTGCGTCAGCATATTTTTACCTTGTACGCCTACGCCGCTCTGGGACGACGATCGACTGTTATACGTAATAAGCTTTATTGTAATTCGGCTTCTAATGATGGAATACTAATTTTACTGACAGCAAATGTGTTAATCTGGTTGGTGCAGAATGAGCTGAAATCGTTAACTTCTTTGGGGTTAGTGTAACAAATATATGTTTTCTTTTCTGCTTCGACCCATAGGTGGGAGCTTCTAAATCGCGAAATTAAACTGAAATTTACCTTAAAATGGTAAAATCAGACCAGATGGTATTGTCACTACGATGCTGTTGAAGCCTTAAGAGATAATTATGATAATATCATAAATATTCTTCAGACATTTAGTGGCAATGAAAATGAGAAAAAGGATTTTCGAAAAGAGGCAGTAAATTTTAAAGGATAAATTTAAAAAAATTGAAACGCTATTTAATTTTATGTTAAAGAAATTTTTAAAAAATTTAATTCAGTTAACAAAAATTACATCTGTTTTGAACCTGTGTAGGGGAAAAGTTTAATATATGCCATTAAAAACAGTTTTTTAAGTAATGCACGACATGAAGCAGGTCAAAAACTAAAAGAGTATCAAGACGCAGCCGAAAAATTAAGTTCTAGTGATTCAGATTTAACAAGAGGGTTATTTCAAAATTTGCTGGGAAAATAAAAAAAAACTTGTTGGGGCAGAAAATTTAAAACAGCTTGTTGTTTGGGGTTTGATAACAATCCTGATTTAAATAGAAAAGCCAAGCATATGCAAAATATAGTAAGAAATTAAAATTTTTGAAGGATTTGCAAGATCAAAGTAAGGAGAACGTCGACTTTTAGAGTGTACGCGCTAGTATTGATTACTATTCAAACGACGTTGTGTGTGTGTGTGTGTGTGACCAACATTTAGAAAATGAAGGTATTTAATTCGAAACTTATCTAAAATAAACTGAGCTAGAGTTCTATACTTGTAGTGATATATTCAATTTTTAACTTTTGAAAAGAAACTTGTTGACGTTTTTCCAAATTTGTACACCATTTTAAAAATTTTTCTAACGCTCCCTATTAATAGTTGTGAAACGGAGCGTGCGTTCTCTAAAATGTCCTATATAGAAAGAAAATATAGGACAACAATGACAAAAACTAGGCTTAATTATTTCTTTCTTTCTATTAATACCGATCACACCAAAGACTTAAAATGTGACCAGCAAATAAAAAATTTGCAGCACAAAAGTATTTTTTTTTTTGTAAATCATACAATTGTTATAACGTATATATTTAAATTGTTTAAAATAAAAAAAAAACCCTTAAGTTTCGTATATTTTAATTTTCTCGCACAAAAATTTGTCGTAGGAAAATGGCAAATTTTAATTATTTAGGGGCCCCGATATCGTTAGCCCAGGGTCCACAAAGTTCACGGTCGCCCTGCTCTCAAGGGGTAGAAGTTACAGGTGCATAAAAAATAAAAATACTTCCGCTTTATAAATTCTAGGCCTGACCCCTTAAATCAAGAGATGAGGGCTTAAAAAATAATTTTCAATACAATCGAAAGTTTAATGCTAGGATTTAGGTATAAATAACGTAAAAAAATCACATCATCGGCCTAATTATCAGACTGCGTAACTCCACCGGTGTAACTGATTTGATACAGAAGTGCAACGCACCAAGCGCTTTTTGGCGCGATTCCAATCCTTTGTTTTTTCACGCCTGCCCAGTGCGCGCCCGCTTTTAATTTATTCCTCGACCGGTAATCACTACTTTTTTTATTTCATAATAAAAAAAGTTTTGAAGGGGAGAGGTATGGCAAGTTTTTAAAATTTAAAAAAAACAAAGAAAGTAATAAATGTATTACACCCCCAGATATAAATTATTTACACTTTTTTTAACGTTCATTAAAAAATTTGTATAAAGTGTTATTTTTGCGAGCAGAGCCCCGGGAAAAAAACCAAAAAAAAAAATTAACACTAATATAGTTATCCCATGGAAACCACATCCCCACGATAAAATATAAAAGAAAAAACCTTTTTGAAATATTATCGACGGGGGAACATAAACAACTTGGTGCCTAGCCCTACTGTATCAAATTAGCATCCCAGATGGAGTTACGCAGTCTGATAATTAGACCGACGATATATAGTCATATAACATGAAATACCAGAGAAGAGGGTATATAACGGGTAGTGCAATAATACAACAATCCATTAATATGCTCACACGATATGTTAAATTTCCAAGTAAAATTCTAATTTCTCAAAGATAAATCAGAGTACAAATTGCCATTGCTTACCTTGAAAAATTATACTAAAATTTCGATACAGCGTTCTTCATATGCCAGATACAATCAATATTAATTTAATTTATGTTATTTACGGGAAAATGAAATGGGCCCCTTTAGCTGTTACAAAAAAAAAAATTTTTTTTTTTCCTTGAAAAATTTACGTTTTCCCCTGAAATATTTTGGCAAACTTTCAGAAACTTTCTATTTAGGAATTACTGGTGTTAATCTAAACACCATTTAAAAAAAATGAATTATCTTTTTTAAGGATTTTTATTATCTGATTGCTGTTGCATATTAATTGCGATAAATTCACCTTTGAACCTAGCAGAAACGGGCCGCAGGAAATATTTTCACGTTTCAGGTACACTCGATACTAACACGATTGGTAATAGGAAATTGCAAGACGCTATTTGATCTGAGAGGACAAAAACGTGATGACATTTGTTGATTTCCGTGTGTTTTTGTTGACAAGATAGGAACTGTGTGGGTGGAGAGTGAAGGAATTACCCACGGACTTTACGGATGAACTAACCACATTTCCACATAAAGCCCCTAAGGTCAATTATCGTTTGACATTTTCGAGAAGAGAGGTTCTAAAAATATACTAAGCAAATCTTTTGCAGGTGGAATATTTTTTGAATGCAGTAATATTGCGACTTACGCTACCCTGTTTTTCGTGGTTTTCAAAACTTCTTTCAACAACTTTTTTTTTGTAAAAAATGGAGATATAGAGATTTTTTGTGGCTTTTAGATTTATTTAGCTAATTTTAAGAAAAATAGGCTAAAATTAAGAAGAGAAAAATAAATTATTAGTAGTAAAATGGGAAAAAAATGGGTAAAAATTGACAAAAAAATTCATAAGGGGCCCACCTGTAGAAAAAAGTAAATGAACAAATTTCAATTTTTAATTTGATGTAATATTTTTTTTTCCTTTTTTAAATGGTTCAGGATAAAAGATATTTTAATTTTTTTCAAAAACAGAACACTTTATTTAGTTACTGTATGAAATTGCTTAAAAAAACAGGGTTATATTTACATAAAGAACTATAATTTGTAATAAAAAAGGGATTTTATAAATCAAGGGTTTAAAAAACTTTTACTATTATAAGAACACAACAAAAATTTCACAAATTATTTTAAAAAATTTTGGAGCAATCACTCCTCGTTTGAGTTTTTGAAAAAAAAAAAAAACACATTTGGAGTAAAACGCATTTTAAATTTTGACATCTTATGTAAATTTTGGATCTGTTTTACTAAAACACTTGTAGTTTTGTTCAAAGAGGGAAAAAATTAAAAAAAAATTGATATTTTGAAAAAGTAATAAGATGGCCTATAAAACAAAATCATAAAAAATTGTCAATATTTTTTAAAAAAAACCCGATTTTAGGGTAGTCGGATACCTTAAACATTTTTATTCCTAAATTATTATTTTCTTTGGTTTCCCCAACTAAAAGTAATTTATATGTATTTATTTACGAAATCATACCCCGACTTAGGCGAATTCGACCTATGCGGTTATCACACAGTTCCATCTATCGCGTTATATATAGTTCGGGGTATTACTGCATTTAAACGTGAGTCTTTCAATATTTTGAAATTCAAAAATTATTCTTCTAATAACTATTTAAATACGAATATATTTATCTGGAAGAATGTAGGGAGAAAAAAATATTAATAATTGTGAAAAAATCGTAAGCGGAAAAGATGTTTTATGCTATGGAGATTAGTAGATAAATATATAATTAAAAAACAATTTTAAAATTTAATATTGCAACAAAAGGGAAAAAGGCTTAAATAACATGAGATGATTTTAGACTCAAAACAAAATGTGTGATTTTTCTTCAATATAAATAACCAAAAGTGATTATAATTAATCAATGAGTACTGAGTATTGAGTAGTACAACGTTCATTGTGCAACATTCTTATCACGGCGGGGGTTTTAATGCTGGAAACCGGGATACCGAGTACCGGAATTTTGAGTCCTTGTAAAATTTGAAAACCGGGTTTTCCCCAAAGTTAAAATACCGGTTTTTCTATTTACTAAAATTTTTTTAAAATTGTACCACTATATGTTCGTGATCGCCAACCCACAAAAAAATACTTTTTTGTTTTTATTTCCTAACGGCGAAATCAATTAGACTGCGAATATAAAGTTGCATCGTACAATGAAGTGATAAAATATGTGAATTGTCCACGGAGGAGGTCCAAAAGTATTCTGTTACAGCTCAGAGCAATACTGCACACGCGCAGGATTCGTAGTCTGATATTCGTATCAAAAAAAGGTTGTAGTTGTGAAAAAAAATGCGTAATTTTTGGGATATTTTAAATTTGGGGAAATTTTGTTATTCACATTGTATTTTCATACATTTTATTTACATATCATCAAATTTTATAAATGAAAATGAAAAATAAGGAAAAAAACTAACCCAAATTCAAATTTATAAAATTTTAAAAAATTTTCTTTAAAAATTTTCTACCCACAAACCTTATCCCATTTAGAAGAATTGGTACGTTATCGAAGATGATGATGAAGAAAGCTGATACTGAAAAAAATTTTTTGTGAACAAAAATTGAATTAGTGACAACAAAAAATTTCAACAGATCAAAAAAAATACAGAAATCGCTTTCCAAAAAATCCCACGAAATTGATTCATTTGAAGATGGTAATTTAGATAAATTTGAAGCGATATCGCGTTTGCTAAAGCCTAATAGCGTAGATGTCGAAAAAGTGTTTTCGATATGATAATTATTGCACATAATTTAAATTTTGGGTTGAACCAAAAGGATTATGTTTTTAAGATCACATTTTAAATATTTGTAAATACCCAAAACTGAATATGATATTTAACACTTTTTTGTGATTTAAATAAATAAGACGTTCCTTCTTTTTGTGATTTTTCGTACTGTTATAATTTAAAAATTACAAATTAATTTTTGGGTATTTACACTCTCTAATAAAACAAAGAAACGCCTGTATTTTTTCCCTTTTTCCTAAAAATTTTCCCGGGGATTAAAACCAGTATCCCGGTATTAAGATCTAAAAAAAAACCAAACCATTTTGAACGTTTAGTCCGATATTCAACCCCCCAAAACAGCTCTTTTTCCCCCCCCGCCAAGTCAGTCCGTTCCAAATTTTTTTCTATCTTCTGCTTGATCGTGCATTGTCCATTTCGCGGTAGGTTTTCTTTAAAATTCAGTACTTAGAGAGGCTGTTTTTTTTTTCAACTACTTATTAGGTGTCCTCTCATCGTAATACATGTTCAAAAGTACTAAAATGCCTGTTTTTCTTTAACAAAAACTTACTTTTGATTTTCTATCACAAAAAAAGTTCAAATACCTGAACTTCATTTTCCTTGTGCCAGTACTTAACATGAAATTAATTTTCTATTTTATTTTTTCCTTCATCTATGTACCAAAGAACATCTTTTCCGCATATGTAGGTTTTTAAATTCTGAAAAAAAAATTTTCGATTCACGCTAATGTGTTTATATTAGCTTTACTCCGAAACAATATTTCTTAATCAAAGGCTGTACAAGTATTTCAGAAATCCAGGACTTTTAATGTAATTAATAATCAATCATTAATGCTAATTATTATGCACAAATCTAAGCGGGAAAATAATACAGAAAGATGCAGAGTAGTTACCTGGAACAGAAAATTTCAAGACGTAAGGATTCATCTTTTCAACCTGAATATCAATTTCTCTCTGGTCACTTAAATGCACTGTAATATCTTTCAATTCTTCAAGAGGACTTGAAAATATCAGGTAGATAAGCCTATTGTGCTGAAAGAGGAGTTTATTTCGTTAAACCAAGTTGAATAATATCGTAAAAATGGAAAGAAATATTTTACAGTTATTAAATGTTTGGTTAAGATTACTTAAGGTATCCGACTACGTTCGGAACCGTGATTTTAAAAAAGCGCATAAATGGATAATTTTCATGATATTTAGTGTCACTTAGATTAGAATACTCTTATAAAATTGTTTTAAGGACAGTTTAACAAAAAAAAATTTATTTAAATACAATATTTCGGCAAAAAATTAACTTAGAATAATCTTTTTTCAAAATGTTCTCCTTTTGTGAAAAAGGCTTCTATTATAATATTTTGCCTGTATATAGCTCAGACCTCTGTACAGAGGCTCAACTAAAATTTTTTGAGAATATGTAACTTAGAAGTGGATTTTATCCATATTTTACGACAATAGGGGGAGCAATTTTAAGAAAAAATGCCAATAATTGTTTAAATTGATGGTAACTCACAAAGAAAATAATGTGAATTTTCAAAATTCTGGGGCACTGTAAGAGAGATTCGAGGAAATATATTGCAGGCAAAATATTGATATAATAAATTATTTTTCACCAAAGGTATTTTAAAACATTAAGACCAGTACATAGCATAACATTTAAACAATTTGTTTTGTCAAAATGTCGCCAAAACATTTATACATGCTATTACAGTAAATATTTTAGTATGAAAGAAAACCATCGACTATCTGCTAAATACGATTCGGCTCAGTCGGTACTTATAAATAAATACTCACCTTTTTTCAAAAACTGTGGGACCACAACAATATCCTGGACTATATGAACATCCTCAACAATCACTTCTTGGATTCGTTTCAGCAGCTCTTGAGGGAACATGCAACTTTTACTTGGAGAATCTTTCACTTCGAACTTACTCCAACTACAGAAGGACTTCAAGGGTGCCATGTGGTAACAGAAAACGTCCTTTTGCATGGCAGGGCTTAAAAAACAACCAAGGTTGAGTTGGTGTCAACTGACCACAAATAATACGCATCTAGTGGACTGTCTTCCAGAAATTTCAAGAATTCAGGAGAGAAGAAGATGACATGGATTTTTGCTTTTGTTCCTTGTCGAATGCAAGACAAACGTTGGGAATGGGCTACGTTGTTCACGCAAATGGTGTTGATGGCGGCATTGTCGAAACGGCTGACCAGTTCCATTGCCACTGTTTCCGCATCGTTGGAAAACAGAACTAAAATGTTACACGTCATCATGAAGGAACATGTACCTGGAACACAAACAAGTACTTTAAAGATGGTTTTAGATTGACTACCTAAACATTGCTCATTCAAGATTCAGTGAGTTTCTTCAGTACAACCATATATTTTGTTAGACGTGTCTGTTGTGCCGTGGATCTAAAAAAAGGTGAAATTGACTTTTAATGGATATTTTGCAGGTATTATAGATATTTATAAGCTTTCCAACTTTATTATTAAAGTCTGTTTTCATGACCCTATGAAAAACAGCGTATTTAATAATGTTACTCATTTATATCTGAATCGATCTTTTCCTTCCTTTTGGAATAAAATATGTTCAAATGTTGTCTATATCTAATGCTAAATGGATTGCATATAAATTAAATTTTAAGAATACTGAACACTAAATCGGTGTATACGTTGCAACGTCATGAAATCATGTATAAATTGAAACATTTTTCTGTTTATAAAAGTGTTTCGAGTTTGGATAAGGCTCTTTGACACTATTTGAAGACGCTAGTCTTGAAAAAACTACTTAGAGACATGCAATACTAAGTTAAAGAGTTCTTTCTTCAATTCTATGCTACTCTCTTCATAAATAAATGATAGGCATTGAGAAATAAATAATATTTAAATGAACAATTCAAATGTTATTTATTTTGTAGCTATGAAATACATGGATGCCTTGAAGCCTAAAAATGCTGTATCCTTTTTTTCTTTTAATTTACTCATTATTAGCAATACTGAATATGTAGAATTAGAAAGCTAATAAAACTCTACAAAATGAAAATAACTGAAAAAAATTAAAAAAAGAAAATATTCCAAGCTTTTTTTTGGTAACATAATAGAACAACAAACAAAATGCTGCTTTCTTTTTTTTTTTCTGAAAATCACATTAATTGGAAATAACTCATATATACTTGAAGACAGTAAAAAACTTTTTTAAAAGAAAGTAGTCTCCCGTTATATATACATTTTTACTAACGGGTCAATATGATTTATAATGAAATGTAATAAAATCCAAAAAAAAATCATTCTTTGAAAAATATTTATTACTGATGCAATGAATTCAGACGGAATTTTTTTCAATTGTTTTATCTAGTTGGAAAAAAAATCTAATAAGTTAAAAATTTGATTTTGTTTTCAACTTATATTTCGAACCAAATAAGTAAATATGTTTTAACAATTTAGGATGGGTTCTTGCAAACCCAAATGTTACTAATCCAGTTTTTATTTAAATTTTTTCAACAATACTTAACGTATGAAAAATATATTCAAGATTTCCTTATATATGGAAATAAATAAAACACGCTCAGAAAGAAATTTGCTTAAAACATTTAAAATCAACATTTTTAAAATTACTATTTTAAAAGAATAGTGAATCAGAATCTCTAGATGGATTTTAGTTTGAGCATCACTGCTTTAAATTATTACAAATAAATACATGATATAATGAGCTTTCCCGGGGGCAATTAAAAGATTGAACAATTAAATAACAACAATTTATTATTTGAAAATGAATGTTGTGTAATTATTAATGATAATAATAAAAATTTTTACTCTTGATTAGCTTTTAAGGAAATATTAACCAACTATAAAATCGTTACAAAAAAAAGTGCATATATATACCTGTTCTCTTTTGAAAAAATTTCTTGAAATTACCTTTGCAAGAGCTCTGACCTTTAAATTCATGATCTAATCTACCTCGGATGTGACGGCAGATTTTAAATACTGGATTAAGAACAGTGCAAACATTTCTGTAATTAACTTTCATGATTTATTAGAATTCGAAAAGGAATAATTTTACTCGAGCGAGTGACATTGATTCATCGATAATGTAGACAACGTAAAAAAAAAAAATTATTACAAAATCTGTGTTTAGTCACAGAGTAGACCTTGGTTTAACATTTCGGTAGAGCATGTGACTAACCTTTCCAAGGACATGAAGGGATTTTCCTTTTTCTTAACACTTTCATGCATTACATAATATTTTTCAAAATTGATTTCTGTTTTGTTACGTACAAAAATAATTCGCTTACGAACTTGATTTTCGAGTCTTTCAAAACTGAGCAAGTCTTTTTTTTTTAATGAATGGTACATAATATAACGTGGGGATTTAAAAAAATAATAAAAAAAAAAACTTTAAAGAAAATAGTGTTTATATAATAGCTTTTAAACTTTTTCTCCTTAATTATAGTATTTGTGCAATTATACAATTATTTGGTCTAGTTTGATTTTTGAAGCAACTTGAGCATATATTTTCAGAATTTGTCTAAGGACAGATACTCGCACAAGATAAAATAATTATTATACCCAAGTATCTGCAAACTATCACACTTTTTTAGTGGTAAAGAAAATCATCGTGAAGGATTTTAACCCTGCGTCACTCGCGAAAAAAAACGACCGAAAGTTCTCGCGCAGGGTAACTCATAGTCAAGGGAGTTTACATTCTGTTTTTACCGTAAAATTTGTATACAAAAGTTAAAAAGGAAGAAAAGAAGGGAATACAATATGTTTATATTTTTCACACGTAAATTTAATTTTTCTGTTCTTTTTATAAGAGCATTCAGTACATTGTTCACATACACTCCTTTAATCTCGTCGTGAGTGAATGCGATGTTTTCGCTTTATCATAATTTTTTTTAATCTGTATATTCTTAAAACTTAACATATAACAGTAAATTTCTCTATTCTTTAAATTCAAAAATTTCGAAATTTCTTATTTATTTTCTCTTATTGTTCCAGCAATAATTTTTTTTCTCTCCAAAAGTTCATCTGAAAGGGGATAAGATATATATACCAGTTGTCTCCTTTAAAATTTCTTTTTTCCCAAATGTTTTTGTATCTCTACGTGTAAAACATTTATTTTCAACAGTATCTCCTGCTTCTAAATCTGAATCGATTTCAGTGGAGGAATCATACTAGCTGTTGTACTCATCATTTATTCCTCATCATAACCGCGAAGGGAATCTCTTCATCAGGAAAATACTGTTGTACTATATATATTAAATATTGTATCTATAAAATTACTTAAATATCTCATTTCTTCATCATAACTACAATTTTCCTCCAAAGCATAAGGAAGATTTAAAATAAATCATTTAAAAACTGTAACGGGGATTCAGGCGCTGATTTGACATACCCGAAGAAAAGGGTATCATATATATATATATATATATATATATATATATATATATATATGTATGTATGTATATATATATATGTATGTATATATATATATATTGTCATTTTATTTTTTGGGATGTGATCTCTTGTTGTAGAGAATTGACCTATATATATATATATATATATATAGAAATCGCCTACAAGCTAAGGTCCCTGAAAGGATATGATCTAAAAGTCAGTTTCACGAGTAACTATTCATTTTCCGAAACAGGTTTAGATGGAGTCTTGAAAAAAATTAGGCGATATGACATACCCTGCTCAAGAAGTGTCGGGTTAAGAGATGTGTGGGGAGATATACAAATTAAAACTAAGATCAAGAAGGTAGAAAAATAAGCCAAAACAGCGATATTTTCTGAGTAGAGAAATATACCATGACACCAGAACGCAGCGATTGGAAATTGTAGAAGGAAGGTGAGGGCAGTCCCCCGCATCGCCAGGGGGACAGGATTCTAGGGGACCCAAGGCCTGACTGACGCCAAGTACGCAATCATTTGTAAGATCCGGCGGGGAAAACTTGACTTTGGGGGGAATTCTTCGTTACGCCACTGGGTGAAGGGTAAAAAAAATATATAGACTACAAAAACATCAGGTGTATGGGGGTATATAAAAGCGGGGGGAAAAACAATTTTTTTAAAAAAAAAAATTTTATTTTCTCTGACCAATTTCGAAAAAGTGAAGTTTTTGGGGAAACCCCTTTACTAAAGTAATAATAGTTTTTTTTTTTTTAGATTTTTTAAATTTATATATTATAAAAACTTTTATCGAAATAAGGCGATGTCTTCCTTTTTTTCAAATCCAGTACAAATAGATTGCTGCTACGCTGACATTTTTCACGTATTTCTGCTAAATGCTTTATTAATTAAGGTATCCGACTACCCTAAAATCATGATTTTTTTCAAAAAATTGACAATTTTTTTTAATGTTTTTTTATTTTATAGGCTATCTTATTAGCTTTATAAAAATATCATGGTTTTTATTTTCCATTCATTAGAACAAATACTACAAATGTTTTAGTAAAAGCAGATGCCACAACTTTACATAAGATATCAAACTTTAAAATATGTTTTACTCGAAATGTGTTTTTTTTTTTCGAAAAAATCAAAAAAATTTTAAATATTTGTTGAAATTTTTTGTGTATGTTCTGTTTTCAGTAAGTGTTTTTTTAACTTTCAGATTTATCAATCACTGTTTTATTACAATATTTATAGTTCTTTATGTGAATATAATCATTGTTTTTTAAAGTAATTTCAGATTATATTTAAGATAAAGTGCTCATGTTTTTGTAAAAATTTAAATATCTCTTATCCTGAAGGTCATTTAAAAAAGGAATAGCAAAGTAATACATCCAAATGGAAAAATTGAGAATTTGTTCATTTACTATTTGTAAAGTGCGGACCCCGTTTATGTAATTTTTTTGTCACTTTTTGCCCATTTTTTCCCATTTTAGTAATAATCTCTTATTTTTCTCTTCTTAACTTTCAAATTTTTTTCTTAAAATGTACTAAATAAATCTAAAAACCACAACAAAATCTCCATATCTCCATTTGTTTTTAAAAAAAAGTTTTTGCAAGTAGTCGGATTTCTTAAAGAAATAAAAGGGAAGAAAAAATTACACGGTAAGAACATAAAATTTGCTTAATTTTTAAGGCATATTTCCTACTTTTAAACATAGACAAAGGTACAAAGTTAATATTTCCTCCCCCCAAAAGTTAACATTTTCCCTCTTTCCCTCTGACTACCGTTGTCAATATTCCCGATCGTATAAGCTACGGGTGACCAACCTGTGGCACGGTGGAGTTACAACAGTAATACGCGAATATTTATGACAAAATTTTTTAAAAAATTTAAAAGATATAATAATAAATAAAATTCTTGTTTCAAAAAAATTATAATTAAATAAAAAAAATTATAATTAGACAAACAAAATTATAATTTATTTTAAATTTATTTAATTAAGTGATTTACGATAAAAAATTATCATAAGTGCACTCACAAGAGTTTGGAATTTGAGGGAACATGTTTTGAAATATCTGGAAGAAAACAATGAAATGTCTAAAGAGTACTTGCTACTCAAGAATGAAGTTTGGCTATGGGATTTAGCTTTTATGGGACACTTAAATAATTTAAATTTAAGATTACAGGGAAAATATTTTATTTTTCCTCCTTTACTTAGATTTGCCTAAAAAAATGTGCTATTTACGCAAAAATCCCATAAGTCTATAAGTAACATTATTTCCCATTTTTCATATTTTTTTTGGAGTAGTTGAAAGTGGCAAGTATAATTTTTTTAAATCATATAGTGGCACTCTATCCAAAAATTTTGGCCATTCCTGGCATAAGTGAACACCGTTATATAATAAACTAGGAAATGAAGTTTCCTCTCTTTTAGTATTTCCACAAAAATCTTTGGGAAACGAACTCGTTCGCACACACTCATGGAAAGGTACAAAGAGCAAAACATAATAAATTGAAGCAACCGAAATAAAATATATCCTCATACATTGCTACTTTTTTTTAAAAAACAAAATTTTACTTCTGAATAGTAGTGTTGGAGAACCGGATTATTTTTTGCTATTTAAAGTGACCTTCTGAATCCAATTGAACTTAAAAGATTTTAATTTCAATCTATACATTTTAATTATTTTTTTATTCATCATTAAAGTAAAATTAGCTATAACTTCAACCCATCAGGTCTCAAATCTCAGCAATGATATTAGCCAGGTTTATTTATCATCACTTGCATGCATTTTTTTCTTATCTGATTGAAATGCATTTTAAATGAGCTGTTGAACGTTACTTTTATTGTGTAAATCTAATTTTAATTAAAAATTGTAGAAATTTATACGCATCATTATTAAACTTTTGAAAAAAACGAACACCTGTAAATATATGTAAATTATTTTGGAGCGACACAGCTTCTTTAATAGAAACCAGTATATTTAAACTAAAATATTATTATATTATTATAGATAATTAACGAGCTTAAACTCTTAAACTTTATGTGCACGAGACACACGTTAGAATGAATAATTTAACTTTTTTTTTTCATGTTCTTGGAATTAAATTGTTGCATGATGAATATATATATGTCAGGCCCCAGGCCTGCTGGTAAAATGAGGAAGGCATCATCTCTATAGTAACTTCCTTATTTCGCTTCAATCACAAAAAAACCCAAATGGTGGCCCTTTGGGGCGCAACCAGGGAGAACAATAAAACCACTTCGGGAAAAAGTCACCAGCTGCCTTTTTAGTATGGTTATTTTTTGTCAGGCTCGCTCCACCTTTAAATAAACTTATTTACCCACAAATCCTTACACACAAATCCTTAAATATATATATATATATATATATATATATATATATATATATATATATATATATATATATATATATATATATATATATATATAAAAAATTTCTCTACAAAAAAGAGATAAATCAAACAATAGTTTCGAAAACACATAGACAGTAGGAAAATCCACAATGAAGGACATATGGTAATCGAGATTAAAAAATAAAATAGATGCTGCAGTGTTATAAACATTACTGACTTGGGATGAAATATATAAAAATAATTTATAAAAAAATGGGGGCACATTTTTTTGGCCAGCCAACCTTCCCCTTTTTGTAAACAACACTGAGCAAAACCAAAGGAAATAATGGATAGGAATATCTAAATCCATTATAAGATAGAGGTAACTTACCAAAAATTACTAAAAAATCAAAGTCCCGCTAAAACTGAGTGCAATAAATGTTTTATTGCCAGATTCTAAACCCCAATCAGATTTAAATCAAGGGAAGGGGTGATATATATATATATATATATATATATATATATATATAAATATTTTTTTTTTTTATTTAATAATTTTTTTATTTATATATATATATATATATATATATATATATATATATACTGTAACCCTACAAACTTGTTTTAAATATTAATCGTCCCGCATTAACCATTTTGAATACTTTTCCCCGCAAATTTAGACTAATTTACAGATTTGAATGCAACAAAGTTAATCCGGAAGAGTAAAAAATAGCAAAGGTTTCTGTAGAATTGCATTCCCATCTAATATTTTGAATAAGTTTATATAAGCATTTCGCAAAGATCTGTAAATTCGCAAACGAATCTTGAAAAAAGTCATAAAAATACTACCAGAAATCGGAAACAAGTGTAATTCCAAGAATAACTTCATCAGTTCTTAAAAATTTTATTTATTGATTTATTTTTTGCTTTTTTGGGTGCACTTTGTTGCATTCAAATTGATAAATTTGAAGAGGAACGTGTAATTTCCATAAGAGTAACATTATGCCTACAAATACAAAACGCTCGGTTAACGGTAGCCTTAAAGCATGTCTCCCTCTAAAAAAATACTTCATGATTAATGGATTAAGGAATTGAATATTGATTTTGTTGAGAAAGAGCTATAAATTACAAAATACATCACATTATAAATGTAAATAGAATATATTTGCATAATGTGTAATTTTTAAAAACTATTGGTAACTATACTAAGTCATAAAACATTATTAAAATTATTAATAATGCTCCGTAAGCAATGTATTTTCCTGTAAATATTATTTCTTGTGAATACAGAGTGAAATATACATTTAACGCGAAAACGATTAAGATGAAGTATCGGTTAACATGATATAATACAACAGTCCCGACAAACTACTATGCATTTTCATGCATTTTTTTCTCTTAACACGAAGCGAAAATCGCTTAACACGAAAAGATTTCCTTTCTGAGAATGAACAAAATACGGAAAGAATCAGACGTGCGGGAGAAATTTCCGAAGAAAGATTTAATTGTGAAATGATAGAGGGATGATTTCAGATGTTTCGTAAAAAGGAGGCTAAATACAGGCTTTGAAATACCATCGGAATAGCCTGTGACACGAGCCAATTTTGTTTATCTCAGCTACTTTCACCTTCCACCCCTACAAACACCACACAAAAAACATCTCATCTCTCATCAATTGACTTTGGAAATCTATGGCATCACAGAACGAATAAAAATCAATCAGTTTGATTTTCTCCTTTTATTGCCCTATTTCAGAATAATTTTTTTTTTAGAATAATGCCAAACAGCTCAAGGGGGAAAGCAAACTTCTATTCCACTTAAAATGAAGATGGAGCTTCTTAAGGCTATTAATCAAAAACAAAAGACGAAAACGAAAATCTGTAAAGATTTCGGTATCGCTAAATTTTATATTAAATTTCATTAATCTCTTGTGAAAGTTTTTGTTGTTTCATTGATTTTTATTAAATGCATACATATACATCTATGTATTTGTAGTTTCTGACCACTGTTTGGCGGTAGATTCTTTAAGAATTGGCGACGTTCCCCCACCTGCAGGGGAGGGGTTACTGCATTTTGGAAGGAAAAGGTTTCTTGACCTCGAGCAAGGCGGTCAGGAAAGAGAGAATCCTTTGGATTTGGAAGCGTGGGGTGCTTGACCGGGATTTGGTCTTAAGGAAAGCGAGTTAATTTGATGGAGGACCGACGCATGGCGTGCGATTATAATCAAGATAATTGTGTTTAATCAAGATAATTGGGTTTTAATTGATTATATTAAGAAGTAGTTGATTATATATGGAGAAGAGTAGAAAGTAATTGTGAAGATATTATATACAGTATTTAAAAAGTATAATAAACTTAATTTTGTTGAATATATGTTTTTATTCATTTATTTATTTATTTGCTGTATTCTTTAACACGAAATTCTTTTAACATGAAAAAAAAAATATTTCAGTCCCCTTAATTTCGTGTTAAGGTATCCGACTACGTTCGGAACCGTGATTTTGCAAAAGCGTATAAATGGATAATATTTATGGTATTTAGTGTCACTTAGATTAGAAAATGTATATAAAATTGTTTTAAGAATAGTATTACAATAAAAAATTATTTAAGTACACTATTTGGACAAAAATGAACTTAGAATGATATTTCAAAATATTATTCTCCTTTTGCGAAAAATGCTTCTATTATAATAATATTTTGCCTGTATATAGATCAGACCTCTCTACAGAGGCTCAACTAGAATTTTTGAAATATATAACTTAGAAGTGGGTTTATCCATGTTTTACGACGACAGAGGGGAGAAATTTTAAGGAAAAAAACGCCGATAGTTATTTCAATTAGTGATAACTCTGAAAATAATGTGAATTTTTCAAAAATCGTAGTTGAGCCTCTATACAGAAGTCTGAGCTATATCGAGCAAATAATATAATAACTAAGCATTACATTTTGAAAAAAGGTTATTCTAAGTTAATTTTGGCAAAATATTAGCTATTCAAATAATTTTTTGTCAAATAATCATAAACAATTTTAATCATGTCAATTCTAATCTAGTGACACTAAGCATAAAGTATCCGACATTTATGCTTGCACAAATCGTTCGAACGTAATCGAATACTGCTCGCTGTTCACTGGATGTCTTCTGAAAGCATGTTTTGTGAGGGCTATATTTTTAATAAGCAAGATAAGGATAAATAGCCATTCAGGAGTAATAAAATAAACATTATCTTAATCAAATTAAAATAATTTTAACTATTTAGCTACACACAACAGGAAGAACAATTGCATAAAATGTTTCTTGCTTATTCTTGCCAAATGTAATGCTCTAGTTATGTTTGAATAGCTTTATATAAATAACGCCGCATTTTAAAATGTATAAAACATGAAACACACTTTTTATTCACAATTATTTTTATTTTTGAGATAATCGGAAGTGTTTAAAATTCAACAAAAGTGTTAATGTACAAAAAATGCATACATTTTTTATTACCGTTTAGGCTTAATTGTAATAAAGTTATATATACAGAAAAATTAGAGATACTTTTAAAACCACTATTTACTTTTATAAAAGCACTTTGTTGTTTTAATTTATACATAATAATAAAACCTGAACACATACCGGGAAAATCTATTTATAATTGATGTTCTTAATTAAAATTTTGTTTTCAATACGAGGAATTTTTACAATCCCATGTCTAAAATTTGGGAATTTAAAATATAAAATTTGCTACAAAAATATTGAAAAGATGACGAGAAAAAAGACAGTTAACTGTAAGTGTAATTTTATTTCATAATCAAGCATAAAAATTTGTAGAAAAATCTTTAAGGTATCCTACTACGTTCGGAACAGTGATTTTAAAAAAGAGCACAATGGATAATTTTCTTGATATTTAGTGTCACTTAGATTAGAATACATGTATAAAATTGTTTTAAGAACTTTATGACAAAAAAATCATTTAAATGCAATATTTTGGCAAAAAATTAACTTAACATATTTTCAAAACGTTCTCCTTTTATAAAAAATGCTTCTATAATAATAATATTTCGCGCGCTTATATAAAGTAAAAACTTCTCCAGAGAGCCTGAACTAGGATTTTTGAAAAATTCAGATTTTCAGAGTTACTTCCAATTTAAATAATTATCGGCGTTTTTTTCTTCAAATTTCTCCACTTGGTTGCATTAAAATATGGATAAATCCACTCCTAAGTTATATATTTCAAAAATCCTAGTTTAGGCTTTGTATAGAGGTCCGAGCTACACAAAGGCAAAATATTATTATTATATAAGCATTTTCATAAAAGAAGAATGTTTTGAAAATATGTCATTCTATGTTCATTTTTTGTCAAAATATTGTATTTAAATATTTTTTTTGTAATAATATTCTTAAAACAATTTTATACACGTATTCTAATCTAAGTGCCACTAAATATCATAAATATTATCCATTTATACGCTTTTGAAAAATCACGGTTCCGAACGTAGTTGGATACCTTAAATGGAGTTCCAAAATAAAAAAAGAAATGTATATAACTTTAACGAGAACATACATCCATATAAAAAATGGCTAAGCAAATTTTAATTTCATTTTTGATCTTAAAAATCCTAATTATTTTTTGTTGAGTAAATTAAATACTTGTTGAGAGAATTTCACCATCATTTCAAGCAATTAAGCTTTCAAAATTATTCAAACAATTTTCCTTAAAAACAATCAGTTCTTCCCCTTTAAATACACTAAAGAACAAAAATGTTTCCAATTTACTAAAAACTTACCTTCAGAAACAACGGGAAAAAAGGGTTAAATCACTTATTAAGCGAATGTAGAACGTAGGCTCCCGTGTTATCGCATTCTCTTCACTTTCTGGTATTTGCCGAAGGTTATAGCTTTCCTCGACTTTTAGAACATATTACCAATCACTACAGATTCCGCCGCCATTTCCTGGTCCTCCACTTCGTAGATGTATTCAAAGCGGAAGAACTAACACCTTCGTTTCCGAATTTTATCTGACACCGAAAAAAATAAAAATTGGAACTAGAGAGCATTTTTTCCCATTCGTAATCAAGTACGACTATGAAATCATTCATAATCCATGGAGGAAGTTGTAGTAAATGTTTCATTTGCCAAAAACTCATTTGGAATACACCTGCAAAACAAAATGGCGCTGCTAGGAATAATTTTACCTTCGAATAAGAGACGGTTATGGCACTAAAATGATTAATGACTGTACTATATTTGTAAGTTGCAATAATCAACTGAAGCAAACGCATTGTAATTTTAAATTTATAATACCCATTCTGCTAAATATTGGTACTAAATACAATTTTGTAACATCCTTAGGAATGATTCTTTTTAAATGGTTATATTCTGTTGTCAAAATATAGATTTTCTTCTACAACATTGTCTCCTTGTTTATTTTTAGGATTTGGGAAAAAGGGTATTTCTTGAGTTTCAAATTTTGTCTTATAGTCAATTATCGAGAAATTTGAATGAATATTTGGTTTGTTCCATTAACTCAGCAGAAGTAATAATTTACATATGAGAATTATAATGCGTAAATTATGAGACACAGTGTAAATTTGGAACTTCTAAAAGCATTTTATTAGATTTCTTTTGCAACTTCAACACTTTATATTACTATTCATATATACACTGGTCAAAATTAAGAGAATTTATAGATTTTGTTGATTATCTCTAGAACTACTTGACAGATTTTAACGAAATTTGGGATGTATATTGGGCTGTGATAGAATGCATACAAAAAATAACCATTCGACAGTTAAAATACACACGCATGATCGTGCGTAACCAGGGACGTCTTAAGACTTTTTGAGGCCTTGGACCCCTACGCAAATGTAGACCCCAGTTATAAACCTTAAAAGTAGGCAGTGCATAGCATACGTTGTCAAATACTCTCTCTCGTACACACAATAAACCTAAACAAATACATTTACATGACTTACAATCGCACAAACCAGGTCGACCGACTGCCACCTTTAACTAACTGAGTAATGATGATATATGGTGGTAGGCCGAGGCCTGTACATAGATGACGGTCATCACATGTAGCCAGTTGACGTATCGTCCGAAATTCCGAATTTATTTGTAAAATACAACTGGAAATGACATTTGACCGTTGAAATTATTCGAATTACGATTAAGGCTGAGTCGAGATCAAGGCTCCCATTGAAGCCGAGGTCTGGTCCCAGTTGGCCCCTGCCTTAGACGTTGTGCGTTACACTCATTGAAGTTGGAAGGTATAAAACAGCAGTTGAAGAATATTATATATATATTTGTTAATTGGTATGGTTCCTTCTTTCAAATAAACAAGCCTCAAACCGTGGTTTTATACTAAAAATTAGAAAATTTATGAGTTCCTATCGCAATGAATCCCACTCGTTCAGCCACTCTTTTTTCAGGCCTTGGATGGTTCTGGGAGGGGAGTTTCGTGTTGCAATTGCCCTCCACAAAGTGTCCTAAGCATGCTCTATAGGGTTGAAGTCTGAAAATATAACAGGTCAATACATTAAGCGAATATTTTCTCTTTCCAGAAATTCGTCGACCAGATGAGCTCTATGTGCATCGCATTGTAATCCATTAAAATAAAATTAGAGTCAACTGCGCCGTGAAAAGGCTAACATAGAACTCCAAGACCTCATCAGCAGTCTCAGTGCCTTTTTCAAAGACACGGTAGTGTGCGTGGCCATCCAACGTAGTGCCTGCTCAGACCATCAAGTCTCCTCTACCATAATCAATTTTCGGATATTGGAGGCCAGGTAGTCGGTCCCTGGTTCTCTCGGAATGAAAGTACTTCGATAATATACGGAGAAACCAGGATTAATTTTCACAGGAACTCATAAATTCCCTTATTTCTATAAAATCATGGTTTCAGACCTGTTTATCTGAAAAACATTAATATTAACATTTTTGTTATATTCTGCAACTGCTGTTTCATACCTTCCAACTTCGATGAGTTACGCATGATCATGTGTGTGTGTGTATTTTAACTGTTGAATTATTATTTTTTGCATTCTATCAGCACTACACACATACCGAAATTCATTAAAATCTGTCCATTAGTTGTAGAGATAATAGAGAAAATCTAAAAACTTTCTAAATTTCGAGAACACCTGTGTATATATACAGTTCAATCACATTAATGTTATCACCACGTACTTTCGACGTCAAAGTTAAATAGCCAATCACAAAGGCAGGTGGCAATCCAGTGCAGTTAAGTGCATATAAAGGGTGTATGAGGGTTTCTGAAAACACATTGCAATAGTTGGCGTAATGTAAAAACGGAGCGATTTATCTAACGTCCAAAAGGGCATGATCATTGTCTTTCGGGCCAAGGGTGGAAGTATTTCCGAAACGGCTAAGTTTGTGAACTGTTCTCATGATGCCGTGGTAAAAGTATACTGTGCATGGCAAAATGGGATCGTCCGAAATCAGCGACGTGCCAAATGTGTTGCACCATAGGCCATAGATGTCATAGGTGAGCGATGGCTGCGGAGATGCGTTCGGGAGAATAGACGTGATACCGTTGAGCAACTGACCACCCAGATGAACCAAGGGGCTACCAACAATGTCTCCCAAACTATTCCAGCGAACGTTGCTGCTCCTGAGTTTCCGAAGCAGACGCCTGGTTCATGCACCCATGCAGACTGCTGTTCATCGGCAATGAAGTCTGGAATTTGCACGCCAGTGCCACAACTGGACATCCACTGAGTGGCGACAGATAGCGTTTTCCGATGAATCTCGTTTTATGCTCAATTGGACAGATGGACGTTGGCGTATATGGCGTGAAACCTCTGAAAGCAAGCACCCAGTAACCATTGCCAGAATGGTCCAGGCTGGAGCATTATGATCTAAGGAATATTTTCCCGGCATTCTCTGGGTTCACTCATCATTGTGGAAGGGTCGATGGATAAGTACAATTACGCATCTGACCATGTTCACCCCTATATACACATTGATTTCCACAGGATGGTGGCATCTATCAGCATCACAATTAGAAGTGTCATACAGCTGGCAGTGTACATGCTTCAAAGAGCGCTAGGATGTGTTTACCGTTCTCCCCTGGCAGCAGACTCTCTTGACTTAAACCCAATCGAGAATATGTGAGATCATCTCGATCGGGTTGTTCATTCCAAGGATCCTCACCCGTGTAATCTAGCGTAGTTGGCCACGGCATTGTAGTCGGCATGGCTCAACATCCCAGTGAACACCTTCGGGAACCTAATTGACTCCCTTCCTGCACGTCGCGCTCTGTGAAAGGTGGTTATCATGGCTTTTGACAGGTGGTCACATTAATGTGATTGAATTGTGAATATATTACATGTAGATACTTTCACTTAAAATTTTGCTATTAACACTTCCTACTCTGTTATGTTACTTCATTTAAATAGCTACTTTTAACTTTTTAGGATGAACATTTTCTATTTTTTTTTCAGTTTTATGGAATTTTCTATCATGGTAGGTTTACCTAGAATATATTGTTTAAAGTGAAGGTATTTATATAATATAAAGCTAGTCTAAGGTCCTAACCTGAATTTGCAATTTAAATTCCTGAATATGCATTTTTCTCTTCATATATACTCCCCTACCCGTAACCCGCCCTCTTTACTGAGTATTTGAATATATATATGGAATGTATTGAAGTAGTGTTGGCCGGAGTGGAAGATTATCAATTTTGATTTAGTAATGAAGTCTTCAGAATAGAGAGCTTTACCTTCTTTATTATGAGCACACATCAACAGATTAAAGCACAATTGCGTTACGTTAACATTGAATAGACAGCGGCGTTTTGGAGGACACGACACAAAGACAAAAAAAGCAGCAAGTATTGACAATCTTACATGATGGCGGCAAGCAGAGAAAAGAGCGCGATTACGTTGAATAGGCGTTTTCCTTTGGGCATCTGATTAGCTAAACTGCGCGGGATACGGAAATCAGTTTAGCCGATTACGATTAAGATTACAACGTTTATTTTTAAACCTAAGAATTAAAGATTATTTATAGATCATTAAAGAGTTAATTAAAAGTATGTTAGAGGGAATTATTACACACACACACACATATATATATATATATATGTGTGTGTGTGTGTGTTCTCTTTTCTTAACTTCATTTATATATTATCATGTTTTTCTTCCACGTGTTGTATTAGGCTTAACGTTTCAACTTTTTTTTTCTATTACGTTCTACAATTTCTGCTGTACGGGGAAGGTTGGAACAATAAAGCATTTATAACCCTAATTCGCTGGCCTAATTCAGCGACAGCTTTAGAAATCATAATAGGTCTCCAGTTTAGTCCAAAGACTTTTTTGTATCTACTTTTGTTGTGTCTGGTGAATTCCAATTTCTTTCTTCTTTAGCACTGTAGGTTCTCGTACTTCTTCACTTTATTTTATTTTACTATATTATATATATATATATATATATATATATATATATATATATATATATATAAACACATAAATGAGGTCCTCCGGGTCCGAATCCCCACCCCCAAAGACCTTGATTATTTGTTCGATTGATTATAATCCTATGTATATAGTATGTAAAATTTATTTAAGAATTTGTTATTAAGAATCAAGTATGTATTTGGGCCTGGAGCCTAAAACCTGATTTTGCAGGGGGGACCCTAACACTCTTCGTTACGCCACTGCCCCTTTTGTAGCGGATCTCTACACCATGAAAGGTACAGGCGTACCAAATTTCAAGCCTGTAGGTCTAAAAGTTCAAAGATGGGAATATTTACCGATAACGCAACTTGTGGCTCGATTTTTGCAAAACCCCTTCTGGAGCGGATTTTAACTCTATATAAGGAATGCGCCTACTAAATTTCAAACCTTTAGGTTTAATAGTTAAAAACGGAAATATTTAACTATAAGGCCCCTTAAGCCCTCGGAATGCCTCTTAGGGGTCAGTTCTCACAAAAACCGTTGAAAGCGAGTCTCTACTCCATGACAGGAACATGACTACCAAATTTCAAGTATGTAGGTCGGAGTTTCTCAAACTGTGGGGCGCGTCCCCTTAGGGGGGCGTGATAACACTACGAGGGGGCGCGAGCCTATTGAAAAGTTGAAAATTAAAGATTATTTAAAAATTATTAATTTGCTGAAAGTAAACAAAATACATTCTGACATTGTAAGAAATGAATACACTTTTACACTTATATAATATACTTATAAATGTATCAGTACTACACAAGTATATTTTATAATTAGTTTAACAATACTAAGTTAAGAACAAGTTTAATAATGACCATTGACCCCATGGGCTTGTCACATATAAAATTATATACAACAATTAACACTTATCTTGATAATTTGTTTGGTTTATAATCAATCCCTAAACTGCTGATTAAAAGATACGTGATCCCCTCCCCAATGCCACCGATTTCCACGTAGGCGTGCATATATTATGTATTGTGGGAAAGGAATAAAAAAGAAAATTCTCTGAAGTAAGTAAATCCTTTACAAACACTGCCAATATCTTTTTATGGCATTCCAAAGCCTTTAAAATAATTTTATGAATAGCAGTGTACAGAAAAAAATCGTATTTCGTAAAACATATATACGTCCGATGCAATTAAGGCTTTATCTAAGCGAGAATTTATATACGCCAGCGGCACAAAAGAGGTGAAAGTCGTATTGTAGCTTTAGCGTCAAAGTATAGTATTACTGAATTCAATACACTGTTATTTTATGGAGGGGGCGATAAAATTATGATTGAATATTGGGTCGCAAATATTGAAAGTTTGAGAAGCATTGCTGTAGGTTTAATAGTTCAGGATATATCGTGATGAATGTGTGAATCACTCTTCTTTATACAAACAGACTAGCCGCTAACTGCTGGATATTTAGTATAATGATGTACGAATACATACTGTTTTTATATACATATATGTAATATGAAACTTTTAGAAGTGCATACTATGTCGTATTTTGTCGTGGAGAGTGGTCGAGTACTGTATTATTGAAGGGGCACTCATGTAAATCAATAATCCAGTTTATTCACATCTGGAAACACATAAAGATCAAGTAGGGACGGCATTACACATAACAAGAAAGAAACATCATGGCACTAACACAGAACGCGCAGCAGCCGGATGGTTACATGATTGCAGAGAGGTGAGAGCAGAAGAGAAGGGAGCGCACGATTTTCAGATATCGATATTTATGGGCAACGGGACGTCACGTGATTTTAGGAGGTGGATGGAGATAATTTCTTAAGTCCCCGGTAGGCGGGTAACCAATTAAAATAATTACATGATTGACCTGAAGGACTGGACGTTAATAATTCAAGAGCTATTACAGATTATTAGAATTATTACATATATATCTAAATTATTGATATCCAATTCCTAGCATAAGAGCTCGATTATATTAGAAAACATTCTTATAACTTTCACCTTTTGAATAATTATTTCTAAAATTGAATAAGACTTTTCTTTTAAGCATCCGTAACCTCCTCCTCCAAAATGAATTTCTGCACAACACATTTTTAGTGGCTCTCCACTCAACAAAAGAAACATGATTGCGAAATTTAAAGTCTAAATCTAATCGTTCAAAAATGGAAATTTTTATCAATATAAACCCCGTAGTCTACTTTGATAGTCGATTTCGAAAGACCCATTCTTATTGGATTTCAATTTAACAGAAGAAACGTGCATACCAAATTTCATTATTGTAGGTTTAGAAGTTTGGAAACAGGAATTTTTTATCGATACACCCCAGTAATTTCCCGCATAATAGACGATTTCCAAAAAAATCCATTCTTAGTGGATCTCTATTCAATAACAGAAATATGCCTGACAAATTTCAAGTATGTAGGTCTAACAATTAAAAAAGATTTTTTTTTTCTTTTGTAACTCCTCTCAATCTCTCGAAACCCTCACTGATTGTTTTACCCTCCTAATAATTTTAATGTCGGTAGGTTTAAAAGTTCAAAATGGAAATATTTATTTATAACCCTCTTTAAGCCCTTACAATGCCTCTTAGGGGTTGGGGGCGATTTTCGCAAAACCTATTTTGTAGCGGATTTCTTCTCCATGAAAGGAACATGCCTACCAAATTTCAAGAATGTACAAAAACGGAAATTAATATCTCTAACGCCCCTTATTTCGATTTTTACAAAGTCACTTTTGTAGCGGATCTCAACTCCGTAAAAGAAACGGGCCTACTAATTTATAAACGTTTACGTATTATAGTTCAAAAACAGGAATATTCAATTATGAAGCCCCTTAAGGCCCCGCAACATCCCTTGCGAGTTGGTTTTTGCACCCATTTTGTGGGTGCAAAAACTCCCGACCGACTCGCATGGAACCCAAATGGGTCGGTCAGTCAAGCTTTGGACCCCCTAGAATCCCTGCCCCCCGCAATGCGGGGTGTACGTTACGCCACTGTTAGATACTGTGAGAATAATTCGCCAAAATTCAATTGCGATTGGGAAAATTAATAAAGGGTTGTTTATCGCACAATAGGCTTAACTGACAAGAGGATTTGCGAAAATTATATTTAAAACTCTATATTAATGTATTTATCGTATAATTTCCTGTCCTGTTCAGGTAGAAAATATTGCACTTCCAGTACCTCAGAATATTGATGATATTAAGCACGGCATCCAAGATGCTTCAACATTATTGGTGCAGACAAAGGAATTCCTATTTCCTGCACCAATAGAATAATAATGATTTCTCTTTTCTCAGACGACATCCGCTGCATGAAACACGGAAATCGTCATGTATTATCTTACGGCGGCATCCGCTCTGAAAGGATTCGATAAATCGCATCCAAATACCTGATGGGGTTGCCCAAATCGACGCTTTATTAAAAATGTAATTATTTGAAACATCAATGGGATGTTTCAAGCATTCATTTGAGGAATTTCCGAGCGAGCTAACTGCTATTTAACAGGTCATAAATTTTTCTCGCATAAATATCGATGAATACTGATAATTATTGATGATACTTGTTTACTTTTGTTAAGAAACAATCATATAATATCCAATTTGAATTAGCGTTGTTTCTTATGCTACCTGATCTCGAATGCGCCAGAACCAGGTCCATGAATTCATCATGGCAATGGGCTAGAGGTACGTCTGTCGTTGGCCGTAGCCTTGAGCACCATGCAGGTGACAGTACGATTTATTTCGGTTCCACCCCAATTTAGAGGGAGAGCACCCTGGAGGTGGTCAGGGGCCTCCCACCTCTTCCCTTGCAACAACCTCACGAGAGGACTTGTGGCTCAACGGCTATTTAGAGTACAAAGGCACTATTTAGAATACAAACATTCCTGTCTTCTCGATTCGAACCCAGGCCTTTACGGCACAGTAGTGAGGGTCGCTAACTACTATACCGGATGGGTGACAGCGTTATTTTAGAGTTGCGCAAGAACTATTGTCGATGGACCGTGATGAAATGATGCGTTTTCTTTTACTTTATGATCAAGTGGGAAGCTTCGGATTAAAATGAAATTTAATATAAATAATGATATGTATGGTAAGACCAGTGTTGAGTGTCACGCTTCCACGCCACAGGTCCAGGGTTCAAATCTCACACTGGGCAAGGTCGACTTAGCCTTTCATCCCCTTCAGTGGGTCGATAAATGAATACCAAGCTTGATTGGGAACTAAACACTGGGGGTTTGACGTCAGACTGATCGAAACATCTACGCATGCACCTCAGTGCCCAAGGTCACGAAAACTGAGATAGGAACAGTGTGCCTTGACCCTCAAAGGCTGTTGAGACACTGAGTTTAGTTCAGTTTATTGCATGAGTGTCTAAAAACTATGACCATTTAAGGACCACATTGCAAAAAAAAAAAAAAATTGCTGGGCCACACATGCAATATTTTTTCAACAAATTGAAATAAAACTTAACACTTTACGTATTTTATTAAAATAAATTAACTTTTTTTTTATTATATTTTTTTAAAATTTGAATTAGATATGTTTATATATAAACATTTTTATTAAAATTTGTAAACATTTTATTTAATTTAATCTGGATTTCATCAAGATGGAAAAAATGCAAATTAATGAGATGGATGAATAAATAATTAAATCTCTTGAATTAAATAAAAAATTAATGCAGCATATTTTGCGCATGTTACAGGTTTATGTGCAGCCAAAGTACTGAAATGTGTCAAATCTTTTACTTTTAACTGATTGTGGCAAAATTTCACCTTTTTTTCAAACGCTGTTATTGTTCGGAAGATATTATTAATAAACTTATTTTTTCCTTGAAGTCTCAAATTTAAATCATTCAAATGTTCTGCTAAGTCTACTAAAAAAGCTAAATTTCTAAAACCCAAGCTTCATCTTCAAATTCAGTCACAGGTCTTCCTTTTGTTTCCAAAAATATTTTTATTTCAGTTCTCTCAAATCGTAAAATCTTTTGAGCATTTCCCTCTTACTGAGTCTGAGTCTTCTGTTTCATAAATAACTGCAAATTCAGTGTCCATCACTTTAAGACACTATTGAAATTGTCTATGATTAAGTCATTTTGCTCTTACAAAGTTAATGGTTTTTATAACAACGCTTAATACACTTTCCCTTTTAAAAATGTTTCCATATAAATTGCCCTGATGTACAATACAGAGGTATGCCATCAAGATCGTATTGCCGATAGCGCGACGGCTTCATTATTAACCATTTTAACGAGTCTCCCATTTTCATCAACCATGGCAGGGGTTCCTATGGTTATGGTACATCTTTCAGAGATAAGGAAAACCTTTTCATCACCGTTTTAGGAAATCAAAATACACACAATGCAATATACTACATACAAATACATAAATTCTCATAGGCATACTAAAATGTTTTTATTTAAATATTTTCCTAATTTGCGTTTCGGCCGCACTTTAGACAAGTATGGTTTAATGAAATATGTGAGAGATTAACTTAATCCCAAAATCAAAGGAAAATAATAATAAAATGCAGTCGTACGTACAAATGCAATTTCAACAGAGCGTCGTATCGCATCTTGCTGCAATACATGTCGCAACACGGTCCGGTATTGAGTTGATTACGCGTCGGATGTTGTCCTTCGGTAGACGGGACCACATATTTTAATCAATCACCTCTAAATTATATACAGGACATGGCAGTATTTGGTGTTTCAGCTGGTTCCACAAATGCTTCATAGAAGACAATTCCGGGAGAGGGCCACCCATGGATGAATCTAAACATGGCGCACTATTTTACTGAAAAATTGCCAAAGAACCATTTAGGAAAGATCCCACGTGGAGTTGAAGAATGTCCATGTACCACGAATAAGAATGGACCGGCTATCAATGGCTATGACACCAGACATTACACCTGCTGTACGATTAGGGTGACAAGAAACAGCGTGGGTGGAATTGAACAGGTACGTGGGTGCCCTCATACCTGTTCACGATTATAATCGGTTTCCAAAACGAGCCCGAATTCATTACTGAGCACCGTTGTTTTGCCAATCTGTGACATTACAAGTCGCTCTGGCTTGTCCCCCACTGTAGACGGAGTCGCGGACGTTTCGATGTTAAAGGCAGTGCGATGCAAAGGGCCCTTGAATCAAAGATTCGCTTTCGCAAAGAGTTTGGAAATAGTTTTCGGAACAACTCGCAGCCCTACATCTGATTATGTCGTGGAGCGTGTTCGTGGGATCTACGAGCGCTTGTCGCAAGATCTTTTCACCTCGTCTTTTGAATAGCTCCATTCCCAGTTTTCCGCACGTGGGTACCAACTCGTGTCCACTGTTCCCAACATGTTCTGACGGCACACTCCGAACAATCAACGTTTTTCATGCCGATGATTAGACCCCCCAAACTCGCTTTAAGCCCCAAAATAAGTAGAATGTAATCATTACGTTTATGAATCTTCTACTATGCGCTGGTTTATATAGGGCCCACTGCGTGAAAGCATTGCCACTGCAAGGTTCGTGATCATGCGCATAGGTTGCATAGTTTGATCATTTTTTCGTATCGGATATCATTAAATTACTTTGTAAAGTTTCTTGATGGAAGCTCGCTTCATTCTTGGTGCACTATTTCTTTAATGTTCCCTAGTGAATCTACTGTCCATAATTTTATACTTATTTGAAACCAATAACAAATATACTTGTGTACTTTTTTTGAACACAAACTAAATAAATTATTCATTTTCTCATTGCTATCCTTCTGGTTAATAAAAACAAATTATTAAGCAATGTACACTTTCTTGAACAAACATTATCATCCAGAGGCATACACAAACTTTTTATGGGAGGTGTTTTTCCCCTTTGTGTGCACACTACTGTTATCATTTAAAAATCAGTAGATGACCCAGTTTGAATGTAACAATGTAATTTAAACCATCAGTTTTGATATTCAGTAACATACAAGATTACTATTATAAATTCTCAGATAATTTTAACCCTTTCTGTAAACAAGTTTTGGGAAATAAATAGATTGAACAAAAAATATATTACAAAATGAACAAACTAAACTTAACTCAGTGATGCAACAGCCCATGAGAGCCAAGGCCTACTGTGCCCATCTCAGTATACGTGATCTCGGGCATTGAGGTGCATGAGCAGATGTCCCGGTCAGGAGGTCAGTCTGATGTGAAGCTCCCAGTGTTTAGTTTCCAAGCAAACTTGGTACTCATCTAATGACCCCCTGAAGGGACAAATGAGTCAATCTTGCCCAGCCCAGGATTTGAACCCCGGACCTGAGGTGTGGAAGCGCAAAACTGGGCTTTCCTTCAAAATGAAATAACTAAAAATCAGACCAAAACCTCTTAATCAAATTCTGAAAATCCAATCCACTTTACTCTTAAATTATATTTTCATAAAAATATTTTCCAGAACTAATAAAAAACATTACATTTTTATTTTTCCTTTTTTGCCAAATAAAATCCTGTTGACTGAATATTGAATAGTCACACTTTGAAGCAACAGGACAGATGTTGATGATCTCATAATTTTGAGCCACAGTCGAGTAACAAGGTTGAGTCTTGAGCTGTTGCCTAACTCAAACTTGCACACAATACTAACATGATAACTCTGAAACTCAAGAAATTTAATGTGTGCATCAGTTTCACTACACAGATAGATTTTAGTAGTGTCAAGACTTGAAGGAAGCACAACATCAGTAACAAATTCCCAATCATAATCCTTCAGTTACAACTCCCAGCCAAGAATTAAAAATTTTGGACAATTATTTGGTTAATTTTTTTTACAAATTTTCATGCTGAAATCAGTCATACATTACATAAAAATTTTAAATTTTTTTGCAATTATACTTTTTTACCTAAAAAATGATTTTTTTATTATCCCTAGCAAAACTAATACTTGAACATTTTACATGTATATAAAAAAAAAAGACAAAGAACACAAAAACTAGATATAAACTTTAATTGACTAAAAAACACTCTGGTTATAGTAAAAAATAATTGTGAATATTTAGAATGAAAAGATTATAAAGAATAAAATTTGATGCTTTTCTCTTTCAATAAATAGAAATGCAAATGAATCGGATGCAGTGTTTCGCTATCAAAATAAAATTCTGTGTGATTTGAGATCAGTGTTATCAGAGCTGCATTATGATTTTGGACGGCAAAGGCAATATGAATCAATATTATGTGATGTGTTCACTTCCAAGGAGCCTTCTTGACTGATTGTGGTCTGTCATCAATAAAGCTTCTAGAGGTTGTTCTTGATTTCACGGGCTCATTGCTCCTGGAACTGCAAGCACTGTCTTTTCTAGAGTTGATGAGTCTAGATCTGGAACTATATTCTGTCAAGCCACCAGTTCTAGAGCTGTGGGCAAGGGACTTATCACTTCTGGAAAAAGGTACCACTTTTGCAGCTTCCAACATAATTCCCTGCAAAAAAAATTAAATTTTTTAATCTTTGCATTGCAGCAAGACAACACAGGTATCGCAGTAATGTACATCATTGTTTGATGCAAAGGGTAAATTAAATAAAACTTAGTTAAATAACCTTTTATTTTCTAATTAAAAAACAAAAAATAAATATAAATTATTCACTACAACTACGAATATCAAAATGTTTAAATAATAGGATTCTCCATCTTGAAATTTCTTAACCAAAGTTTTTGTGCAACTGCCTCCAATAACTTAATGAATACTCACATTAAAAACATGTTTCCAAATGGAACAGTGTTTAGGCTGTCATTGTCCAGTGTACAAAAGCATGAACTAAAGATGGAATACATTTTCCCATGAAAAAATATCTTAATTTTTATGAAATTTTATAGCCTTGTAATTCATACATCTGTTCATAAAATTGCCTTTTTAAAATATCCCATAAATAAGTTCCATTATAACATGTAAAAGGGGTAGCTAGTTCATTTAACATTACGGTGCAGTAAGAAAAAAATATTATATACAATCTAGCATATTATTATAAACACTAGCATATTATTTCAAGCTCTCACAGAAAAATATCGCAACTATTGCCCGGACTGTAATCATTGTGTGAAAAGAAAGGCATTGCCTTATATGAAGATTTATTAACAATCAAAGGAGCTAAATACTCAATTTTCTAGGAAGCTGCAGGGGGTAATCCCCTAGTTTTAATAATAACTTAAAGATGTTATCAAAGTAATAGAGAAAAATACATTGAAAGCAGCAATGGAAGTATTATTCAAAATTTAAGTTAACTGTACTTATTTTGGTACCTGAAAATTCCTACCTTCTTATTGTGATACTTTTGATTTTACTCATATTACAAATAGTTAACTTAGGAATACACACTCACGTCATACTTTAGAAAACGTAATTTAAAAAAAATAATTTAATGGAAATGTTTTAGAGGTAATTAATTACATTCAGATAAAAGCAAAAATAATATGAACATTTGTCACACACACTGAAGTTTTAAAAACAGTTGATTATTTATTGTTCAAAATAAACTTAGATAACTATATAAATTTATAGAAATAACTGAAGAATAAATTCATACTCTTACCTTTACGAGGGATATCTTCCATATAACGTTCAATATTTTCAACATGTAAAATGTTAAAGAAATACTTAAAAACAGTTGATTTTTAAAGCTTATGAAAAGAAAAAACTTCAATACTTCAAACAACTTTACTATTGACTTCATCTTTAGAAAGAATTAAAATATAAAAAGATCAAAAAATGAATTAACATACTAAACAATAGTTACATTTCAGATTCACATTTACTTGTTTACAAGCAACTAATCTAGACAAATTTTATGAATATTTTTATTTGTAAATGGTCTTAAAAATGCTCAAAAACATATAACTGAACAATTGCTATCTAAAGGTTACACAAAAGGGGGCATGTATTATTTATTGTGCAAAAGAAGACATCCATTTTTATACCCTTCACCAAAAAAAAATTTTTTGAAAAAATTTAAATTTTTAAAACCCCATTAATTTATATTCCTTTTTTTAAAAAAAAGGGAAAAAAAAACACAGAGAACTAATAATTTCCCTTTTTTCATACAAATAAGCACTAATTGCTTGAAGCTACACCTTTAAATTATTCCATTCCTTTCCTACTATTGTATGTTCAGCTTTGAAAAGATCACTGCAACATTGATTGTGATTTGTAGGGAAACAGACAAAATAAATACATAAATATGAAACTAAATAGTTTAAAAATTGCTTATATTAACTGAATAAGAAAAACAACATTTTAACTGATTCAAACTAAAACTGAAGAACATTTAAATATGGCATGCAACTATTCTGATGAAAGAAAAAGTAGCCTTTAAACTTAAAACATATTTAAGTATTCTTAAAATTACACTTAACTTTGTATCTAAGCAGAGAATATAGAAACTTTTATAAGATAAAATTTCATAATATTTTCTCCTATTCTCCCCCAGCCTTTTACATTTTTGCTACAATATTCCAAAAAAATAAAATTAGATATCTCAATGTACATTGTGTGCAGTTAAAAGACACCTTTTTAGGTGTATAAAGAAGAAACTAAAAGCGTCTAGTGTGAGGTAAAAACATAAAATTCATTATATAAAAAGGATATCTTCTTGAGAGAAATATTCTGATGAAGTGGTTTTGATTTGCACAGTAGAAACTGGTGTTATTGAAGAACTATGTCCAGTGACCACTGAAGCCATAAGAGAACGAGGGAAGATTTCATTGCCAAGTTTCAAACCTATTTTTCAAATTGAAATTGATATACTTAACAGAAAATGAAGTAATGTATAGAAAACTACATAATACACAATATTTATAAACTTCATAGAAATCGTATAACATGATATATAAAAAAAACAGAAAAGCCATGACTAAAAATATGATTAGACAGTACAATATATATGAATTTCCCTATTTTTTTAAATTTTAGCATATTTAAATTTAAAATTTAAATTACATATGCCACGGGGAATTTTTAAATGGGACAAAATTTCAAAAAGGGAAAAACAATTTTTTGAATATTTTTAAAAAGACATTGATTTAAAAAAAGGAGATTGGCACATATTTAATTAAGATACTATGTATTATGCTTGTTTGTAATATTTGCTTTCCCTTATACTGTTAAAGAAAGTTTAGAGAGATGATACTGTCCAATTCTTCTCTCAAGAAGATTTTGAACTCCTGCTCAGTTCTCAGGTAATTCCTTTGCAAAACACTTTTATTCCAAGCATATTCAAGTCCCATGAATATGAGGCAATTCCATACACTCAATATCTTTGCTCTGTAGAGTCTTCGAGATGTGAGTTAGCATTATCCATAAACAAAAAATCTGAACACACTTTGCCTAAAAAAAGATAAATATTGGCCTAGAAGAATCTTGTTTTAATACCACTGTGATGTAATGGTCCCTGAGCATCAAAGATGTGAAAGGATGCTTTGCCATCAAGCATACTTACCTGTACTGTCATACCTAGGATATATTGATAAACCCCACAAACATTTTATGTTCAACAATGTTTCCACCCTCTCTTCACAGTAGTCATCTATGAATCAGGATTTTTCGGAAAAAGACCCTGAACTCCTGTTGATGATTCTTATGAACATGTGTTCTTTACACCAACTTAATTTCTCCCGAAGGCATGGTTGTAGTTAAATGCACGTAACACTTTTTCCCGCCCTTTGAAGATTTAAAGGTTCAATCAGTGGAAAAATCAATTTTAAAAAAACTACTTAGATTTTTAAAACCCGGTACCAAAAACCCTTTTAAGCCAAAAAACTTATTAAACTATATTATTTTTACTACATTTCTCTTAATGTTAGCACTAATATTCAAAGTATTATATATATAATATTCCTGGCGAGTAGTAATGATATGACTGTAAACTGTGGCAAGTGGATGGTATTATTGTAGTATTAATGAGGGAGTCCTTTGAAATAACTCCGGTTTATTGAGCATTAAACAATTTGCATTCCAACATAACAAGAAGCAGACAAGACACACACACACAAAAAGACAACAAAGGAAACTAAAATACTATGGGCTGCAACCGGCTACATGACTGAAGGCAGACAAAGAACAAGGGCGAATTTCCAGTGATCTCAGTATTTATCCTCAGCGGGAAATCACATGATCTGGGGGTGGATGGATGTAGTACCAAAAGTCCCTGTTAGGCTGGTAGCTAGTTATAATAATTAAATGGTTGTCCTGAAGGACTGGACATAGATAAATCAAAAGCTATTAAAAATTAGATTACTGGGAATTTATTACATATATATATATTAAAAAAAGACAATTACCAAGAAATTGACAGATTACCGTCTATAGGCGATGGACTGAAAAATAAATAGTTTGGTCAAGGGACAAGGGGTATATTCAGGTCAGTACAGAAATGAAGACAGCACTTCACTGGCTAATTCCATAAAAGAAAAGCAGGGCATTAAAGAAAACATTCTTGTAATAAAAACATTGGAATAGAAAATATGTTTCCTACTTATGAAGGTTTATTTATTAAAGGTAAAATGGTAAATTTGAATAAAATTACCAAATATTGATTACAAAAAAAATGTGTTTTTCAAGCTTTTTGCATGAACAATACATGTTTTCTTACAAAAGTCAACTTTTTTTAGTCTCAATCATCATATCCTAAACTTCACATTTAGAAGAATAGTAATGCACAAAATTAAATAATTATTAAAATTATAGATAAAAAATAGTGATTTTTTAAAATTTGAAACTGTTTTTCAGCATTCCTTAACTTGCATCTGTCTACCACTTTGTTTTGAGGCCTTATTTTATAACAATTAGGTTATATGTCCTGATTAAATGTATTGGACTAATTTGATGCCACACTTGCTACAATCATATTGGTCAATAATACATTACTTTTAGCAAATCCAATGCAATCTTTGCTATACATAGCTATATTATAGCAAACATAACATAACATTTATACTTTAATCTTAACCCTTTACAAGTCTAAAAAATCAGCAAAAAATTAGAAAAAAGGTAGGAAAGATGCATTTATTCATTGACTAAAAATACTTGTAAATAACTGAATTCCATACATGCAATAATAATCTTGTGTTTAAGAAAAAAAAATTCTGATAAACTATGAGAATATTAAAATAATGTTACAATTACTGTTTAAATTATCTTGCTATAAGATAAATTTTTTGTCAACTTTTAAAATGAAGAACATAAATATTTATTTTTAAGCAAAACAAAATTAGTTAATACAGTTTTGTTCATTAAAAAAAATTATAAGTTTTATCCATAAATTATACAACACAACAACAAAAAAAGCTAATAATTCACATATAAATCATACATCATAAGCATATCAATATTAAAATATTGATAAAATAATTTGAATTAATTTATCTCTTTTTACACATAAACATATCATATATAAATTTTAGTGTTTGTTGCTAAAACAAATTTACATCACTGATCATATTGCTCCAAAATTTTTAAGGAAGCTAAAAGCCTGTCAAAAAAGAAAATCCAAATTTATTTTTGAGCAATTTTTTTCTAAGACCTCTTTTTCACTATACAGATGACAGTAGAATTGATTTGCATAAAAAAAAAGTTTGCATGCGTTTCTGCATTGTAGCACAAATGAAAAGTTCCAGATGCAAAAAATTTGGTTAGATTTTTTTTTTTAAATTCAATTTTGAAGTATTTCTGCAAAACTCTGGCAGTTTGCCATGTTTCTCACTGAATAAATTATATTTCATGTAGTTTTTTAGGAATTGTTTTCAAGTACTTTCATTATCAGTACATTTATTTATTGTTACATTTATTTTTTATCTATTCTTTCAGGTAGAATTAAAAAAAAATTGCTTTAGTTAATCATTGCAAAAGATTACTTTTTTATTAATTTCATTTTAGTTTTGGCAACATGGTTTATATTAATAGTTCTGCTTTGCACTTTTTGAACTGTACTAATTATAAAATTAAACCTATTTCATCTTTTCAGCAATCAATAAAATGCAAAGCCAATCATTAGTAGTAGCAGGTATCAACTTATTCAAACCCTGTTTTTTCATGTAGACAGCTTTATATTGCCTGTTGGTAATCCAAAAAATCTATGCATCAAATTGAAAAATTAAAAAAATACAGTCTATTTATTGAAATTAATATTTTTAACTTCATATAGTTGTACTTTCTTCAAAACCAAGTATTAACAGAAAAATCCATTTTTGAATTCCCTTAAATATTGCTGTCTGTTATCTTTATTGTATCATTTTTTTCAGATGAACTCGAGAAATACTTGGTAATTCAGCTATATTATACATCAGAATTTGTTATTTACTAAATCAAATTTTCAAGGAGTCTAATTTGAAGTTCACTTAAAATTATTAAATTGAGCTTTATTAATTTTTATTTTATCCTTATATTTTTCAACTTCCTTGTGTTAAGTACTGGCATATCAGCTAGTAAAAAATACATAATTTATACCAATTTTGAATGCTGCAGAGTTTTGATAACTCAGTTTCTGATAAATCCAAGCAAGTAAAATAGAAAAATTAAAATTTAAAGCTCGAACTTTTATGAACAAATATACTGCACTATAAACAATCTTTCAGCATAACTTTTTTAATTTCTTTTATTGGGACATTTATAGTTGACTATAAACGTTATTGTTGAATAAATTTCCTTAATAAATTCAATAGTTTGAGTATTTTGGTAGTTTATAGTAAGCCCAGTCCTGTTTGACTCAATTGATCTATTGTTTATTTACATTGCATTTTGAAGCTACAGGGCTGATCTAATTTGGTACATTAAAAGATTCTACCATTTATGTAAGTATAATAAAAGAATATAAAAGTATTCTGTTTTATATTTTTTGTTTTATAATTATAGCAGAAGAAAATAAATGCTACTCTTGAAACAACTACAAAGTATTCATAATTTATTGAAAATAACTACAAAAGATTGTAATGAAAGAAAATGTAAAATTTTCAAAAAATCAGGATTGATACAAAAGACACAATAATTACCTCCAGAAAGTAAATATATATTTTCATAGCCTCGCTGTACAAGGGTGGTAGCAACTCGAGATGCAATTGATTCATCGTCATCATATACAATTATAAGTTCTGGACGATTATTTTTCTTTTAAAAGGTTAAAGAAAATGCATTAAATTAATAGAAATAAAATACAGTACTAGAACCACTAAAATATCATAAATAGCTAGTTCTTGTTTGACAATGAATTATATAAAAATAGAGTAAATATAAAATTTCAACAAAGATATTAATAATTATTCAAATATACTTGTTCAGTAAAACTTTGAATTAAATCTTTTTTTTTTCTCCCTAAATTAGAAATTTTCTCATTCATTTAAAGACTGGCAAGTGTGAAAAAGCACTGATAAATCCTTTTATTAACATAAGAAAACAACAAAAAAAATTTCTGCAATTGATACAAGCTCTTTATTTCAGTCATTAAAATTAAATAAAAATCTGAATTTTATAATTATTTTAACTCTCTGTAATACATGTCTAATTTAAAGGCCAAAATAAATAAAAATAAATAAAAATATGATTGATAAGTTTGTATAATAATAACAGCAGTCTCAGGACAAAATTTTGTTAAGCAGTGTACTCATTAAAAAGAAAAAAAAAATTATGCCAGAAGAATTATATAACAATACTTGACATTGCTTTTTCTGCCTAAATCTTTTTACAAGCACAATTCTACTAAAATGTCAACATTACATTATATGCAATTGTAGATGTTTTAATAAACTCATATTGTACCTTTAAAGTATTTATTCTTAGAAGAAAGGCATAACACTTAATTAAAAAATAAAATAAAATTGCCAAAAATATTCAAATTCTATATAATTTGCAAGCCATTTTAGTAAAATAACTATTTTTATTATTTTACTGAACTCTTACTATTTATAAATTTTGAAACTATAGAACATCCAATTACTTGGCTTTTAATATAATTTACTTACATACAATAAAACTATTAAATTTTTTTCCTGATAAAGAACAATTATTTCACTTACAGAAAATTATAAAATTCATAAATCCATCTGAATGAATTTCTTACAAATTTAAAAATATTTTATATATATTCATTTCTATAATCAAAGATTTAAATTCTACAACTACCTTCAATATTATATTAAAGTGAAAAAATCAAGAAAAAGGATACATAATGTTTCATTTCTTCTATTTCATAACCAATGGATCGGGACAACATTGCAGCAGGATAATGTCTTGCTGTAGGGAAGGGAAAATATTTACATTACATGCAACAATAGTTTCAAACACTGTATATTAAGTTTTTGAATAAAATTTAATGTTAATTCTGTTTTAATGCAAAAGGTTTAAGAAATTATTAAAAATTATTTAAATACATTACTGCTTACAAAATAAAAGAAAATTCTATTAAAAATGTAATGAAATCCTAAATTATAACAATTAGTTACAGAAATGTTCATCACAAAGTAAAAAATTATATTTAAATGAAAAATTTTAAATAACACATGGTTTCTAATTAAAAATAAATAGCCAACAGGACTTATTTGTTTTTGTGGTTAATTAATATTTTCAATCCATAAAATTTTTGTAATGAACTCATTAATTTTATATCAAAGAAAAATTTGCATATATAAGTTTATTTTTAATGATAGCTATAAATAGGCAAAATACTAAATGTAATGAAAAGAAATTAAAGTAACACATTAGAACTAACATAAAATTCAAACAACCCAAAACATAATTTTAAAAAAAAATGAAATTTTTAAAACGTGTTCAAAAAGCATAGTAAATGTTAAAAAAAGAAAACCAAGATACCTATAATTGAATTTACTAGTATGCCAGAATAATAAGAACATATTAATTAATTTTTAATAATGTTGCATTTATAACACAGCAAATTTCTACATAAAAGAGCAGAAAAAAAGCTATGAATTAATTTGAAAAAAAAATTTTTTATTTTCCCAAAAAATTTGCCCCAAAACAGATATCCTAATAAAATGTTTAGATGTCTAACATTATAAGTATAAGAAAAAAATATATATTTTGAAAGAATTGTAAATGTTTGTTTTGTAACAAATTCTAAGCGATTTTGTTTTAAGTGTTTTAGTCATGATAATTTTCATTAATACATATACTAATGAATATTTTTATCTTTATCATATATAAAATACCTCACAATAATTTGTATCAGGAAATAAAAGTTAAAATGTAAATTTTCCTTAAAATAAAATCTTTTAGTTATACAGGAAATAAGTAAAACCTCCAAATTGACTTTTCAAGATTTAGAACAAATAATCAATATTGGAATTAAGTTTAAGTTCTTTATAAGTATTAGAGAACACACAAAATCCTTTATAATTAAAACACAACAAAATTACAAATTGAATTATGCAGTTACTACTTTTTCTTAACACATTACTTTCTTTTTTTTGGGAAAAAAAAAAATCTGATATGTTCCTAATTTTGATAACAAAAGCCAAATAAATATATATAAGCATAATATCTTGTTTCTAGGACATGCTTATGATTCAAACAAATCTATCACAAAAATAAAAAATTCCTAGTTAATATTCACTAAAAAAAAAATAAATATAATAGAGTGTGATACACACACAGAAACAAAAGTAGATCCTCTTAAAATTTGATATAGAATGATTCAAATAGTTGATATACAATTTTAAGTTATACATTTAATTACACAGAATATATAATTTATACATTACACAGAACCAGATTTAAATTTTTTGCACCCAACAGCAAGATGTAAATAATTGCCCTCACAGCAAATTCCAGCAAAATTTACAGATCATGTATAATAATCAGTTATACTTGGGAAACAACCCCAAGTATAAAGTTTTCCTATAAGAATTACTCTTTATACAAATTATCATTAACGAATATTTACTAGCTTATTAAGTATGATATTTTCTATTTATTGCATTTTTAATTCATTGAGCTATAAAGGCAAATTTACATCAAATGTCACTGTAAATAAAATAATGTCAGCCACAAAAATGTGTTGTTCTGGACACAAAGTCTATATTGACATTGCCAAATCTGGTCCTTGACATTAAGAATCAATAGAGAAATTAAAAAAGATGGTCAGCTGTTTTAAAGTATAACTTAATTTTAAAAGCTATTAAAGCTACAAAAATACCTTCAGAATTCAAAAGGTAAAAATACATACATATAAGTGCCTACAAAAGAAATTAAAATAATTCTTGGTGGAAATGCCAAAACAGGCAAATTATATGAAGCAGAGTAGGATGAACTACAACTCATTACAAACATTTTAAATCTGAATTTTTTAAAAAAATAAACTGTTGAAACAAAAATCATTTCAGTATTTATAAACTTGTTCTATAATTATTCCAATATATTTTAAATTTTTCTTTCATTTTGATAATATTTTTTCCAGAATAAAAATTAAAAAAGACAGAAGTAATCATATACATTGCAATAATCGGTAACAATACACTTATTACTCAAATAAATAGAGAATTATTAGAAATCTGTTACATACACAAACAGATTTTTACAAAAAATAAGTAAATACATACAAATAAAAACATTAATAATTTCAAAAAATAAATTCAGTTTTGTCATCTTGAGTTATGTCAAGATAAAATAACCAATATCCAACATTAAAAAATAAAGCATATAGTTGGAAATTATTCATGAAGCAAGAATACTTTGAATTGAAAAGTTTGAACATTCTACATATATCACAACTCACCAGTTTTAATATGGCTTCGAAGAAATTCATCTCTATCTCTAACATCTAATAACAAATACGGAACTTTCTTTTCTATCTTTGGTGGAACAATTTTTTTCTGTTTTTCATTGCGTAAATCTATTTCTCCAATGCCCATCAAAACACTAGAAAATAAGAGTTCAAATATAAAACCAAGAATATTCTTTGTTTATTTATTTCAATGATGCAGTATTTTTAGATGGTAAAAAGAGCATCAAACCTACAATTTTTCTCTAGAAGAAAACTTCATAGTACTGAACAACCAAAAATTAGCATATTTGTCTACTAAATAAATGCACATTTTTAAGTTTACATAACATAGCAACTAATCACATGTTCAATAAAATAATTTTTTTAAAAAAAAGTCATGAAAATACAAATAAAAAAAAATTATAGGTCTACATAATTTTAAGATTCTGCAAAGTGGTAACAACAATAGAAACAGTTGTGACATTTAACATTAAATAGGGTGGGATTAACATTATACTATAAATTTTTAACTTCTTACTACAAAACCATGCACAGTTTAATTTAATGACTTCAGTTTTCAAAGTAAAAATTTCATGTAATACTTTAAAAGTTTTTCCAAGAAATTCTTTCATAGTATATAAATTTGGGAAATATTTGATGTTTGCCACACTTAATTAAAAAGTTTTTAAAAAAATTAAAATTTTACAGCTATTGCAGAGATTGTAAGACTAAGATTCCCTTGCCTACAGAGTGCCCACAACTAATGATATTTGTGAAAATCTTTTCCCCCTAGTTATCGTTTCCAAAACTGTTTTCCCCTTAATCTAAAATAAGGGCTTCCCTATATTAGTTGAGTTTTCCTGTTTTAAAAACAAAATCTTTTTAACTATTCTATTGAACTATTTTTTTTATTCAAAAATTAAAATTTAAAAAACCAAAAATTAAAAACCTTTTTTAAGGTTCATTTTTTCCCCTTCTGGCCAAGTCAGTAACATTAAGAGAAAACACATGCCCTTTAATTTACAATAATTTAAAACTTTTTATTTTCATTAAACGGGGTTTTTCCAGAAGACTATATATAAACTACTACTACAGAAGCAAATACTACAATTCTATTGGAAATATATCAAAAATGCACATCTTGGTCAAATAAAAGAAATATAATACAGCCAGACTTCTGCATAAATATTTTTAAATTTACCCCCCCAAAGGGCCCAAAATAAAATTTTAAAATAAATTAAAATCAAAATTTTTTGCCATTTGAAATAAAACAAAAACATCATAGGATTAGAAAAACTAGATAATTTTCAAAATGCAATGAATCCCTATACAGCTATCTTTTTTCATGTTCATCAACACTAAAAAACATTTCAACATTTTATTAATCTTTTAATTTGGGTTTTTTAAAAGGGGGGATAAGCTTTGCATGTTCTTTGAATGTCTCCCAATTTAAAAAAATTTTCTTAATTTAAAACATAATTTTTCTTTCTCAATGGGAAATTGCAAAGGGATTTGTAACTTAAAAATAAAAGTTTAATACCCAATTTTTATACTCTAATATTTTATATAATTTATAAAAATATGTTTCAATTATCATTATTTTAAAGAATTGAGAAAATTTTTCAAATAATATGAAACTCAAATTGAATTTATTCTTAAATTTATAACTCAATTTAAAATAAATAAATTGTTTAAAATAATTGGTATTCAAATAATGAGGGGGAAAAAAAAACCAGAGACAATTTTTTTTTTACAAAAAAAAAGGGATTTTTTGATATTTTAAAAAATTTAATAAAAAGAAATTATAGCAATTTATTTGCTATTCCTTCTAAAAATTATTTATGCTTAGTGACTGAAATTAGTAATTACATATCTTATTGAAATATGAAAATGATTAATAACTAAATTAAAGTTACATTTAAAGGGAGGCCCAAAAAACTATTATGGGGGGACATTCTAAAAAAATGGGAAAAAACCCAAAAAAGTAAGCTGTATGGTAAAGATTAAAAATGTTAGTTTACCAAACCACCCTTGCATATGTAACTGGTTACAAAAAAGTAGGCATTTATTGTTGCATTATAATGATGATTGAACTGTTTACATAAAATTAGAAACAGAAATAAAATTAGATTTGATACAATATTTATACAAATATCAAAACAAAAGAAAGGGAAAAAAGGTTTATTAAGTTGTTTTGCTACTTTTGTTTTTTAAAAATGAAAAATTTTTTCGATAATGATATTAAAAAAAAAAATTAAAAACAAAATAAAAATTTATTTAATAAAAATCAACAAAAAAAAATAATTGAATTTTTTTTATTTTTAATTCAGAAATTAACCATTATTATTAAAAAAATAATTTTTAAAAAATTTTATTGGGGAAGAAAATTCTTAGAATTTGAATTTTTTAAAGAACTTTTTTTTCATTTTAATTTTTTTTAAAAAAAAGTATCAAATAAAATTTTTTTTTTAAACAAGAAAAAAAATGAGAAAGTTGTAGCATTAATTTATCTTCTTCCTAAATTGGCATTTTGCACGTTGATTTTAAAACTTTGAAATCAATAGAATGAAAAAATTGTGGTAAACATTTGCATAATTGAAATTTTAAGTGCAGTAATAAGATTTTATTAAGCAAAGAAAGCTGATATTAATAACAGAATATAACTAATAATAGAGACACATTAGAGTAAAATTAGCTCACCTCCAGATTCGTCTTGTTTAAAAATTTCTTTGGCAACAGTAATGGCCTATAAAATTAGAAAAAGTTAGAAAAAAATTTATAAAATATCTAAAAAAAATTAATGAAGCTTTAACTTTGTATTATTTCTAATTATTAGAATAAAAATTATCAAAAGTAATAAAATGAAATTTCCAACAAATATCATTATTAATCAAGACAGATTGGCAATCCCAAGTTTAATAAAACAAAAATTTCTTCATGCAAACCTTAATTAGTACATTAACTTTAAAAAACCATGAAAATAAAAAAATTTTAAATTTTTTAAAATTTTTCTTAAAACACACACAAATATATAACACAAAAAATTTTAAATTTTTTTTTTAATAAAAGTAATTTTACATAAATAAATTCCATGCATATGTGATGGTGATAAAACAAATAATCAAGTATTAAAAGTATAAATAAATATATTTAATGTATGATAACTGACTTAATTTTAAAACTTTGTAGGTATGAAAACAAACCAAATTAATAAAATGTGAAAAACAATATTATATTTAGATTTTTAAAGTTTTTATATATGTTTTTATTCTTTTATTTAATGCATCAATTTAAAACATTAGATTTTTAAATAAATGTTAAAAAAAAAAATGCATCATGGTTCAGCTAAGTAGTTCCAAAACTGCTAAAAAATATGCCTGTGAATACGTCTTCTCTGTTAAAACCATACCAAGTATTTTTAATGGCAGACTGCCATTTTGTTTTTTTCATTCTTTTTTTAATTTTGGGATATTTTTTTCCAAGATTTTCTTTTATTTAACCCCATTTTTTCAGTAATTTTTTGGTTGTCTATTTCCCCCATATAATAATCAATTTTTTTACATCACAGAAATTATTTCTAAAAAATAAGACAAAAAAAAAAAAAAAAAAAAAAAGAAGTTTTATTTGTTACATCTAACAGACTAAATAAAAAATTAAAACTGCTAAAAATTTAAATTACAACTAAAAATTTTCCCCCGTTAAAATTGATGATGGTTTTATTTAATTTTAAACTTAGTTGCATTTTTTAAATAAAATTAAAGAGTAAAGTATGCCAAACAGCTAGGTAAACTTGAATGTTTAGGGAAAAAAAAATGCAAAAAATTGGGGAATCTATAACATTCAGACTGTATTCTTATCTCAGCTTATTCTGCCATGCAATGACATATTACCCTGTTTTCCCACATGTTTTTTTTTTCAGTAAATATAATTTTGTGCAATAATAAAGTATGTTTGAACAATTGAAAACAAATCCTTGATAAAACTACACATTGATCCAAATTAAATTGACACAATGTACTAAAAAACTACTTATTCATATGTTTTTTCTAATGATTTTTTTTATATTATGTCTAAACACACTAAAATACACAGTTACATACCAATATTTACACTTAGTAACATTATGGTTCTGCAAGTGTCAAAGAGATACATAATATTAAGAAACTAATGTAGCAGAATATATAATAATCCTCTTTCTGAGTTTTAGGTTACATCAAATTATTTAATATAGATGAAAAAAAGTGTATATATCGGACAAAAATACCTTTTGTGGTATTTATTGCAATAATTTGCATTATAGCATGAGCACTCAACAGCTGATATAACATCCAATACTCCCAATCAATATAATTATTAGAATGTTTTACTGCCAAATGTTAGCAGCTTGTAAATTCAAAGATTTATATCTCCAACAGTCAGAAAAAATATTAAATTCATATTGCACAACTCTTTATATTATCTCATAAAAATAAAGGAAAATAATCAGAAAGAGCTAAAAGGAAACATTCTCATTAATTTTACAATACAATAATCTCCAACCCATCTGTATATTATCTACTTTTTCTTCCTTTCTTTGTGTGCATAAGCCTTTGTGTCAATATCACAACTTTCTTACAATCACAGATTTTAACATTAGAATAAGTTAATATGGCATTGACACAACTATTGAAAGGAAATACAAAAAAAACTAATAATGTTTTGTGTTTAAGAAAATATCTTAAAACAAAATACCTAGAGAAAAAATTTTAATGGGAAAGAACCTAGCTAATCAAGAAAAAAGGAAGGGGGAAAAAAAAGACTGATATAGAGTAAAAAAAAGAATGAAAAAAAAAACACAACCCCAGATTATATTTCTAAACAACTTTGCATGAACTTACAAATAAACAAAAAGCAAAATATTGAATATCAATTCTGCACAGCCAGCTAAAAATTACAATAATTATTTAAAACAAAATACATAAAAGAAAACACATGTGTATCTTACTTAAAATAAAAAAAGATACTTTTGTTTAACAGAGAAATAACAAAAAAATTTAAAACATTAATAATCCAAATTTTACAACTCACTAATTTGATGAAGGTTGAAAATTTAACTCGATTGAAAACTTCATCCTTTTTGTGATGACAATCTAGATAAAATAAATGCAATTATTAAGAAATAAATTTCATATGAAAATTAAATAAATTCAACATTTATTAAAAGGAAGAGAGGAGAATATTACATTTCAAGAAAAAGTTAATAAAAAAACATTAAGAAAGAGGTTGCAAAAATGTTTAATAAAAGTTTTGAAAATTTTTAATATTTCTAATACATATACATAATTTAAACTTACTCTTTTGTTTCTCTTTAAGTTCATCAATATGTCTTTTAACATTTTTGCCTAGAAATAAGCAAGAATGATTATTAGATCAAAATAACCCCAAAATTTTGGGGAAAAAAAATTTTTATATTTAATTTTTTAATTTTTCAAGATAAAAGAAATGGATAAAATTTAAATGCATTGTTAGAACCAATTAATTGTAAACACCCACTTGTTTCTATTTTCAAATTTTAATGAATCTTGCATTACATCAAGAATTCTAATTTTTATTTTGAATATTGTATCCCTTTTGAAATCTTTCTCAATAAAAAAAATTTGTAGTTTTTTAAAAAATTTTAATTGAATCTGTTTTTTCTGCCTAAATAATAATTCTTATTTTCGAAAATATTAATTACCAATTTGGAAAGTAAGTCCCTTTTTAAACATTTACAAGAAACATTCTTTTTTTTCTTTTCTCAAAAACAAAAACATATTAATATTTGATGCAAAAATTCAATAAATGATTTTTTAAAATGTCAAAATCCTAAAGCAAAAAAAAACGGGACCTGTATCTCCCGCGGGTTTTTAACATGCTTATTTTGGGGGTTTTTAGGAACCTTCTTTTTTTAAAACCGGGAAAAAATATTGATTTTTAAAAATTTATAATTAAAAAAATTTTAGCAAATTTAAAAAATAAATTATATTTTTACCTTATCGTTAGGAACATACTGGCCAAAATTTAAGGATTTAGGGATGGGAGTAATATCCAAATAAAATTCTCATATTCCCGATTTTAATTCATATTTTTTTCTGAATATGTTTTCCCAAAAAAAATTTAACATTAAAAATTGGAAATTTTTGCAAAAAAAAAGCAGTTAACCATTATATTCATAGGGGGAAAATTTAATTTCACATGATAATGTAAAACTGAAAATTCTTAAAAATTACATAAATTTTCAAAATTTAATACATGAAATATTTTTATAGCGTAAAAATTTTAAATTTGAGTATTTTGATGAGTAATGTTGAAAATGAAACTTATTTCAAAATAGGAGCGAAATAAATACTTCGACTTCTACATATTTATTTTCTGAAGCAAAAATAATTCAAATGTATTAAATAAAAGGAACCACCTATTGCGGAAGTACAACACTTAAACTTCAAATGGCAACAATGTAAATAAAACCCAAAAGCTTTTTCAAATCCTTTTTTATTTGATTTCCAACGTTTGGGTCTTAGTAAATTATTGGCTGTTTTCAAAATATTTGCAATAAAAGAAAGTACAAAATTACGTAATCATGATATTACGCAAAATAATGCCAAATATTTCCCCAAAATATTTTGAATCTAATTAAACCCTTTTAAAGTATTTTTGTTTTTTGCTTATGACTTGGGTTTTGGGGGAAATTTTTTTAAATTTCTTTTAACAAAAAAAATTTTTATTTAAATTTCAATAAACATATATATAATATATATATATATATATATATATATATATATCTTGTATACAAGCTCATTAGAAACATGGTATGTTTATAAAATAAAATCTTCATTTGGGAACGAGACTTTGTGTAATAGTAGTACTCCTTTAGGGTGTTTAACCGGCAATATAATAGCTCCGAATGGGCAGTCAATTCGGAGAAAATAGCCTTCAAAATTCATGCTTAGCATTTATACAATTAGGTTTTAATTATTGCCAGTGAGGAAGGGGCATAGGTGGAATGTATTTGTGTACCATGCGCTCGAATAGGGTTTGAATAGCACGATCAACTTGTAGTTATTTTTCCTAATTAATTTTATTATTTTATAATTAAACAAATTTATTTAAAAAAGACTAATTAAGTGTTTTATATAATTATAAAACAATAAAACTAAAAAGATACATATAGATTATTTTAATATATTAATTATAAAGTAATTAATAGAATAATATATTATAAAAATGAACTTTATATATTATAAACTATATTTGTAACTACCGTATTTATTCGAATCTAAGCCACGATCGATTCAAAGCCGCATCACATATCAACATTTTTTGTTAAAAATGAATAATAGTGTAAAATGGTTTATCGATATCCTATTTTGAAAAATTTAAAATGAGAACTAATAAGAAGTGAATAATTAGTTATTTTATCAGTATTGTAAACTTTTAAAAGTATACATGAATCTGTAATTGCTCTAACTGCCCCTTAGATTCTAAGCCGCATCCGATTTTCAGTAGCATTAAAGCGTGGCTTAGATTCGAGTAAATACGGCATTTTACTTTTTAAAACACATGATAATGATATAAATATAATTTAATGTTTAATATATATTTTTATGATAAACACTCTTATTTATTAATAACATTATAATAATATATTTATAAAATATAATATATACATATATATATATATAATTCAGTAATTATTTTTGTTTTTAAAATATAAAATAATTATGCAAAATATAATTTAATATTTAATAAGTCTTTTTTAAATAATTTTTTTTCAATGTAAAAATAGTTAAGCAAATTAAAAAAAAAAAGCATTAAGCCGATCGCGTAACTCCTACCTATCCAACCGCGTGGTGCACAGGCCTGTTACCTCTATGACACTCCGTCACTGGAGACAGTTCAAACTTAATTGTATAAAAGCTAAGCAGGAATTTCGAGTGAGTGAGTGAGTTCAGCTACACGAGCACTTTTGGTGACAGACCTCGTAATTTTGAACCTTGGACAAGTGACGAGCACGGCACCTGAGCTGGCACCTCTTCTCTTCTCCTAACTACCACACCACACCTTCGGGAGGACGTTTGAGCTCTTGACAGATTTAACAGTTATCGCTCCCCTACACGGCGGGTCTTTAGTGGTGCTGGGCGCGAACTCGTAACATACCATTAACGATCCGATTCCTTGACCACTGGCTACCGGGCTATTTTCTCCGAATTGACTGCCCATTCGGCGCTCTTATATTGAGGTTTGGATTACTAGTATTACACAAAGACTTGTCCTTAAATGAATTTCCTTAGTCGTGCCCATCCCTTGTTAGATTAATTTAAAAAAAAACAACAAACACATTAAATGAAACAGGGAGGGGGATGTTGAACAGCAAATTCATGGTAAATTAAACCAAAGAGAGTGTAACAGTACATCGATTTGTTTTTGATTGTTTGCGATTTTTCGTAAAGTTTTTTTAATTCTTATAATATTTGAGTCAGGTTTAGCAAGTTTTTCGAAAACAAGCATTTGAAAAATTTTGCGATTGTTGTATCACAGAATCTTTTTAACTTCTGCCCCTGAAATTAACCATATTTCTATTTAGAGTGATCCTTATAAAAGTATATATATTTATTATAATAATCATAAGAGGAAACATTGTATTTTATATTTATTTATATATAGTATTCATTATCATCGTACTTTATATTTATAAAATGAAATGAATTACATACATTGCCTTTTCAATACTGTTAAGTATTAAAATTGCTTTCACCTTATACTGAGAAAATTGACTTAATTGCATACAATTATTCAGTAAAAAAAATTCAAAATTATATTTATACTAATGTATAAAGGAGATTATTTATTTATGCTATTGACTACTTTTCACAAAATCCAAACAAATCTTTGTACACATTAAGAATTATATTTCAGATATACACACACACACACACATAAATGGTGACTAAACATACAATTTTGTAGTGTAAAGTTGAAAATGCGGTACACAGTTTTAAAAAGTTGTTAAAAAATGCAGTTTGGTAAAAAGTATTGTATTATAGTTATCCCAACATACAATAATATTGATTGAAAAGTAAAATTCATGACACAGCATTTTATAAGCAATATTGAGTAGGGATAACTTTGAAGTAGCTCTTGAGAATTTCTAACACAATTATTAATGTGTGTGACAGAAAGGCAGGAAAAAAAATTATAAAACTTTTAAAGTACTTTGATGTATGCATTTCTTGGAACACATGTTCCTGGAAAAATTGGGAAGATTTCATTAAAGGAGTTAAAAAAAACACACATTTTCTTTTTCATACAGAATTCTTTTTTAAACATAAGATTCCTGCCTTAATTATTTATTACACGATAATGACTGTTTTCTTTCATTGAGTAAAATTTTGAAAATAAAATTTTACATGTGTTGTATTTAGATATACAAATAAGATATTTGCTTAAGAAAGGGAAAACAAATTTTAATCAAAAGTTTTATTTCAATGAAGATATATTTACAAATTTTTCTTCGTCATTTTTTTTTCGTTTTGGAGCTTTACAGAAGGAAGATTAATGCATTTTTTACCTTCTTATTTCTTATTCCTTCAAATTTAAGTTATGCATATATTTAAGTTGATCATAATCCCAAATTTTCTCAGTCCCTATCCATATTTTTTTACAACTCTGTATCACCAAGTTTATCTTTCAGTAGAAGCTAGAAATATTGTAAATATTTTAAAACACTGGAAATCTAAAAAATGGACAGTCACAATACAAAATAAAAACAGTAACATTTAACGATTGAATATTATAATAAGCTAAATTCATGTGACGTAATAATCACATAATAATGACAATCACGTGTTTCTAGTCAATCAGTTCAAAAAAACTCATGTGACGTCATAGTCACACGATACATGCTAATCATGTGTTTCCAGCTAATCGGTTTATACGCTTCGTTGTTGTCTTTTGATCTTTGCAGAAACTTTCTCTTAAATAGTACTTATTGGTCAACACTAACGCACATAAGTATACAAAATTCACTCTATTTAAAAGTAGATTTTGCATAAAATAATAATTTTTATAAAATTTTAAAATCTTTTTGATGAATTCTCTTTATAACACTCGAACATAAAACACCCAAATATGAAATTTGAAATTTTATCTAAATTTTATCTAATATTATTTATCAACACACCACACACACACACACACACACACACACACACACAAACACACACACACACACACACACACACACACACACACACACACACACACACACACACACACACACACACACACACACACACACACACACACACACACACACACACACACACACACACACACACACACACACACACACACACACACACACACACACACACACACACACACACACACACACACACACACACACACACACACACACACACACACACACACACACACACACACACACACACACACAGAGTCAGTTACAGCACTGCAAGACTGAATTCGCACTTTTTGTGCATAATCAGCTAAGGCCACCCTATCGAAACTTTCCATTCGTCACTAGCGTGCAATGGTAAAAGCAATTCTTAGTTAAAAAATGTCTAAAACTAATAATAGCTCAAAAATGCCTAGCTGAAAGTCTAAAATTCAGTAGATACTGGAAGCAAAAATTTACAAGAAACAAAGTTTGGTAGATACGTTAAATTCCTTGACCATCTCAAAGATTACAATTGGCATCACCGTTGCTAGGGTGGGAGTAAGTAGAGGAAATTTAACTCTGCCTTGTTTTCTTGGCAACTGACTTAACTTAAAATGGAAAACATTTTTGCATATTTAGAAATATAATGAAAATGAATATAATTATTAGTTATTAATCATTTGTAGTTATTTTGTGTATGTAACATATCACTAACCCGGGCCTAACTAACAAAACAACAACTTTTAGGCTAAATTGAACTTTATTTATCTACACTGCTGGCCACCGAAAATGCAACACCCTGAAGGAAGCATGCAAATAACATGAAATTTACAACATGCATTAGCGGAGGTGAGATATGCAAATGATTAGAATTTCAGCGCAGACACACATCACGCGTGCATGTGGCGCCACCTCAAAGTGCTATTTAAGGCGTGGACATTTCGACGATTTCAAGTTCGGCAATTGTGTTTTTCTTGTGGTTTTTTTCAAAAAACGATCAGTTATGTCTCGTAGAAAACAGCCATCAGCTTTTGATCAAGTATCCGAGTTCGACAGAGGAAGGATAGTGGCCTACCGAGATTGTGGATTATCTTTCAGGGAAATCGGTAGTCGTGTTGGACGAAACCAAACAACTGTAATGTGGATATGTGACCATTGGATGCAGGAGGGTACGACGGACCGACGTGGTCGATCGCATCTCCCTCAGTGCACCACTTCACGTGATAACAGGCAAATTGTGTGCATGGCAGTGACGAATCGCTTAGTCACATCACGAACCATAGCACAGCACATTGAGTCTGTAACGCATCATTCAGTGTCTGCGCGTACCATTCGACGCCGTTTACATCAGAGTGATCTGTCCGTAAGACGTCCATTGCTTGGTCTACCCTTGACGCAGAACCACAGACATCTCCGCCGCCAATGGTGCCATGAAAGAAGGATGTGGGCAGCAGAATGCAATGAAGTTGTCTTTACTGGCGAGTCAGGCATCTGTCTGCAACAACATAATGGTCGGATTTGAGTTTGGAGACACAGTGGAGAGAGGATGCTGAACAGCTGCGTTATGCACCGCCACACTGGTCCGGCACCGGGTATTATGGTATAGGGCGATATTGGATATCACTCTCACACTCTTCTAGTACGCATTGCCGGTACTTTAAACAGTCAGCGCTACATCTCCGAAATGTTGGAGCCAGTTGTCCTTCCTTACCTTCAGGGCTTGGCCACAACCATATTTCAACAGGATAATGAGTGCGTCAAAACGTTGCACGCATTGTCCAAATTTTCTTCTTCAATCACCAGATTGGATTGCTTCCCTGGCCGGCTCGCTCTCCTGATCTTTCGCCGATAGAAAACATGAGGTTCATGGTTGCTCAACGATTTACCCAGATTACGCCTCCAGCTGCCACACCAGATCATCTTTGGCAACGTGTGAAGCTGCTTGATCCTCTGTACCCCCAAAAACACATCCGAAGTCTCTTTTTAATCAATGCCGAGGCTTGTGGCAGCGGTGATCTCAACAATGGCGGCTACTCTGGCTACTGATTCTAGCAGAAACCACACTTCACAGAAGTCTATAAATTTAATCATTTGCTACTTGGTCAACATGTTATCTACAAAATAAATTTTGTTGTGCTATCTCTTGTCATTCTTGGTGTTGCATTTACGGTGGCCAGCTGTGTAGATGCTCCCCTTCAAGAGTAATACATTCAGCCCAGCGTTCTACTAACTTTTTAATACCTTTTTCGTAGAACGATTTGTTTTTGCTCTCATAATAGGCTTCAACTTCGGCAATCACTTCTTCATTTGAGCCAAACCTCCTTCCCTGTAGCATCCTTTTAAGATCTGAAAACTGCTTGTAGTTACTGGGGGACAGATCTTGACTGTACGGTGGGTGGGAAAGAAATTCGAAGCGTAATTCATTCAGTTTGACCATGGTTTTCATGGACTTGTGGCATGGAGCATTGTCTTGGTGAAACAGCACTTTTTTCTTTTGCATTTGAGGACATTGTTTCTTTATTTTTCATTCAATTGATCCAATAATACCATGTAATATTCACTATTAATTGTTTTCCCTTTCTCAAGGTACTCAATAAACAAAATTCCATATGCATCCCAAAATACGTAAGTCATAACCTTGCCAGCCGAAGTTTGTTTTTGGTCGCTTTGGACGGTTTTACCGGCTGCTGTTCACTCAGTTGACTATCTCTTTTGATTCAGGCGTGTAGTAATGGATTCATGTTTCATCCATTGTCCCATACTTACGTAAAAAACCTGTTTATTTCGCTTAAAAAGCTTCAAACAACGCTCTGAATCGTCGATGTGTTGTTTTTGATCGACAGTGAGCAAACGCTGCACCCACTTTGAACACAGCCTTCTCATTGACAAATGATCGTGCAAAATAGTGAATACATTGCCTTCTGATATCCTTAAATCTTCAGCTATCTCACGCAGCTTCAATTTGCGATCGGCTAAAACAATTTTATGGACCTTTTTTATGTTTTCTGGAACAACAGCAAAATTTGGGTGACCTGAACGTTCAGTGTATTTTGTGCCTGTGCATCCTACGTTTTAAGTCTGCATACCACCTCTTAACCGTTGTTGGCGATGGAGAAGAGTCCGAACAACACTTATCAAGCAATTGTTTTGCTTGAACAATGAATTTCCCCATCAATAAGCAATGTTTAATTAAGACACGAATTTTTTTTTCATCCATGGTTTCTAAACAAACGAAAAATACTTCACTAAAACCACTGTAACTTTTCAACTAAACAAGATATAATCACGAAAGTTTGACACGTGCCATTTGAAAGTTAATACTACTAGGTTAGACTCAGGAAAGTTAGAAGGTAGCGCCATATATATGGTAGGCCTGGGACTTATGATGGGTGATGTGTTATTAATAGTTTAATAGTAATATAATTCTTATTTGCCAAATGTTAGTTTTTTTAGCAGACGATTTGTTTTTGAAATTTATTTCTTTGCTAATATGAATATTAGTGAATGAGTTGTAGATAAAATGTTGGTTTGAAAGTTATTCTGAAGGAGTATTTGATTTAAATTTACCACCAATTCCTCTAAACTAACTCACGCTCTCTTCAAATAAATGATATAAAAAAAAATTAAGTCAATTTCTACTTAATACTAAGAAAAATTTTATTTTTTAGCTACTTTTTATTAAATAGTCCCAATTAATATAAATATGTAGATACATAGGACAGAATCACAACATTAAGTGGTAATTCATTTTTATTAATTATCATTAAAGTATCGTATTGTCATCCAAAACAATCGTGTCTATAAAATTTCAGTTCAAATGAATGCTTTAAAACGTGAGAAAAAAACCTTTTCAAGTTTTGACACAAGTCACCAAAAATGATGCCACCGTGGATGTATTTGTAATTCTTTAAATAATTAGTTTTAATCAATTAAAATTTTTATTAATTATAATTAAATTATTGTATTGTCATCCAAAATAATTATGTGTATTAAATTTCAGCTCAACTGAGCTCTTTTAAATGTATTTTATTAACGATTGAAAATTCCACCAAGATAAGTAAATAAATAAACAAATAAATAAATATATATAGAGAGTGTGAGTTAATAGTAGGAATTGAAAAATAACTTTAATTAAGTTTCCTATCAAACAGAATAAAAGTTTTATATTTTTGATAATTTTTGATTTTTTTCAATTCAAAATTTTGTTTTACGCTTTTTTTGCTTGTATGAAAATTCTTTAAAAGGTATTCAGCACTTTTCACAGTTAATTCTATATAAATCTTTCCGAGTGGACTCCTAACACATAATGAACATAAATAAAAGTTCCCGTTACTACTAATTTAATATGACGAACAACTACTAAAAACTACTTGGAGAACGGAGGAAAAAGACTGTAGAGTTGGTTATATTTCGTACAGAACTAATAACAACATTTGGCAATTTGTCGTTTACTGTCGGTCTAACACAGTGTTTCCCTGGGGGAGGAGCGATAAACCTACGAGGGGGGGCGAGCATATCGAAAATAAAAGATTAAAAAAAATTATTTACTGGAATGAAGTAAAACAAAATACTTTCTGAAATAATAAAAAATGCATATTTACACTGATATAATTTATATATATCATCTGCGATATTACGTCATCAAAAATAAAAGCTTCTACTTCAAAACCTCATTAGCTATCTTTGTGTGTGATACTGTAACCAAATAAAAAAAACATTTGATTTGATTTGCTGTAATCCCATGATGAGAAATTTTTTTATTACGTTCTCTTTTCAAATTTAAAATACTGCTCTTTCAGAGAACAAACGAAACCCAGACCCATAATTAAAAAATTTTTAGGGAGATAAAAAATTCATCACTGTTATATTATTGAAATATTGTACATTAGCTGTAGGCAGCAGAATGTATTTGCTGCGGTTTGGCCTTTGAATTTACTTGTACGGTTAGTTATGTTCCTGCTCTTATGTATTTGTTTTTTCATTTAGGGAAGTTGTAAATAAACTATTTCTGCTACTCTTTTTTTTCTTGTAAAATATTTTTATGATTTTGGGAAAAAGCACAGGAGCACTTTGAAGTAATCAAGATTGGCCAAGATTTATTTTTATGAGTATTCCCAAACATATAAAGCATAATGAAAAACGTTTTACGCAATTTTTTAGAACATCCATATTGTATTAAATACACTTTTAATCCGGGAGCGTTCATCCCGAGCACAGAGTGCACGAAATCGGTAATTCTGGCAAAACTGTTTAATTGTTACCAATGGCCCTGACACTATCCTCCTGTTTGACAGTCTTAACGTGAACTAAAATATATTTGTCACATATCTCCATCTTTTTTTGGGAGTGACAAGCGTTTTTACAATCTTAAGGTACTTGTTTTGACTGAGTTCCCGGTGCGATCACTTTTTTTCCAAAATATTTTTTGTGTTCATGCTACAATGCCCCTATGAATAATTTAGTTACTTTGATTGCCTTGTTTTACGACTTATTGTGGTTTGGTAAATGAGCATGATGAGCAGGTAAATGTTTGGTAAATGATCAGAATTATATATATAAAAAAATGAAGGCTTTGATCTCTATTGAAAGATGATAAAACTGAAAAAAAAAGGGATGAACCTGCAAAAATAATGCATATTAAAGTAAATTTGATAAAAGCGATGAACATGAAGAAAGAAAAATTTTCAAATGCTACAAAAGAACTCCATCGACTAAAGTATGGGAAACCATAAGTATCAGAAGACATACTTTGCTTTGTCAAAACACACAAGCAAGCAAAAGTTCAACATGCTATTTGTCGAACATCAAGGACTGAAAAAATAACTGGAAAAATATGAGTTTTGCCTGCAAATAACATTCCTGTAATGTTAGCGAAAGAGTGCGTGATTTTGTGTCTTTTTAAAGGGCATGCACATTTGAAACATTTTTGTTCAGTTTTTCTTGGATTTTCCCAAAAAATTTGCAAGAAAACTGAAAAGTCTTGAAAGTAGGTAAGTGTATTTTTCTCTTAATTAAATTATTCACTGGAATTACGATTTTTATTGTGTACTATAAAAATAATTATAAATAAAGGATTGGGTGACTCAATAACCCTGCTCGAACATTAGTATTGAGTGCGAGCCTGTTTCCCGGGGTTTAAAAAATGTTGAAGTCCTTCCGCTTTAAATATTAAAATAATACAATTATTCTTTCATCGGAATTTTTTTATTATTGTTCATTTTATATATAACATCAATTCTAAATGCTAATTCTGGAGGCTTAAAATTACAGTTCGTTAAAACTAATTATAATTTGAGCAATCATTTTTAAAAAATCATTTTACAATTTTGTAAGCATTGTCATGCACATGGCCTTCCTTTTTTACTTTTCAGCGATTATATGAATAAGGGTTTTATTTTCTTATAAATGAACTCGTGCAAGAGCGGGTACTCAGCCGGTATACATTTAATGTATCAGAATGCTGCACAGAGTATTTTATAATTAATTAATTAATACTAAATTAAGAAAAAGTTTAAGTATTGGGCTTGTCTTGCAGATAAAAGTTTTTCAAAGGAATGCTTATGATTAGAAATTGACCCTCTGAGTTCTTTTTCTATATTCAGCTGATATCTATATTTTGTATTCTAAGCAGCCACTATAATTTGCAATATATTCCAATTTAAAAATTATATATATATAGAGAAAGGAAAAATAACATAATAATTATCCTATTAATTAATTTTTTTTTTTTTTGCTTAAAAGTAACATATACAAAATTTAATACTTATGTTATTAATTTGTACGGTTTATAATAAAGATTGTAGCTTTAGCGCGTCAAAGAGTGCATTATTATTGCATTCAGTACATTATTAATGTATAAGGGGGCGCGATAAAAATTGTGATTGAAAAGGGGGCGCTAGTAATGAAAGTTTGAGAAGCATTGGTCTAACATAAATGTAAGTTATTTGAATGTTTCTTGAAATTAATTATTAATTTAGTCTATTGCTGTGCAAACAATATAATTGTTTTATAAACGTAGTATAGCTGGTAATTTCTTACTCTAGGCTAGATCCATACTGAGTATGTTGTGCATAAAAGTTTTAAAAAATAACCAATCAAAATTAGTTCTAGTAGCTTTGTAATTAATTATAATTATTTGCAATACGTATCTTTATAAAAAAAGGGGAGGAAGAAACTATGATACAATATAATTTGGTTGAATTTAATTGGAAATTATTCGATATTGTTGCGTTTGAAAAAAATGGCATTGAAAGCCTCTTTATTGATAAGATTTGTGGGAGTATTTGCAATTTGATGTGTAATTAATTAAACCCATGTAATTACATTAAAGAGAATTACTTTAATATATATTTTGTAGTATTTTATGTTATCGTATTTTTTCAAGATGTAAATTCTTTTTTTTTCGTTCAAGCTCTCGTAATTAGTTCCATAATTTAATGCGGGAAAGTAACAACAAGGAGGAAACATAGACATCTTCGGCCTTTTTTTAGATTTCGACAATTTTATGCTTCCCATAATTTCGGATGGATTATAAAAACTTCACATGGGGAAAAAAAAATTTGTGTTTTTGAATTAAATTAAGGAATTATTTAAAAAAACAAACGCTGCTATCGCAATTACTCGAAATATTATCAAAAAGTTGAGTAAATTCCAGATAAAACTAATAAAATTTCAAGATATATAAATTATTAGTGATTTTACATAGATTTAGTGTCAATTTCTTGAAAATCGTTAAGTTGAGTTGAAGTCATTCTATATTGTTAAGAATGTTGTGTAATTAATGCTTAAAATAGAGTATAAATAATTTGGTGATTATAGAAACATTACATGAAACGAAGCACATGGTTGTCCAATTAAGCATCTACAACACATGCGAAATCAGAGTTACTAATTTGGCAAGTTATCTTGGAAAGTTAGCATTGTTGCGATAATACGTAAGTACCATAATTTGTATCTTGATGTTTAATACTATGGATATTACTTTCTGTTGTATTAATTTTATGATAAAAATTGTAATACTTGTTCCTTACATTATAATGATGATTCAGTGGAAGCTTGGCTAAATGTTGGCGATAAAGCTAAGTTGGCATCATTTTGGTGACTTGGCAACCTTTTTTGGCTAGTTGATGACCAAATGAAAGCTTCTGGAAATTACTGGAGAAATCTATGAACATCACAATCTATGACGTAAGCGGATCTTTCGAGAAAGATCCGTACAGCATATAAGTAGGAGTCGCTTGCTGAAACTGAGTCAGTATTGTTTGAACTGTTGAAGAGTCGACCAGCGATTACTTACTACGATCGAGAGAGAGCTTGCGTCCTTACGTATTTGTATTTTTAGACGCTGATAGATGTGTCCGAGTGCTAAAAAAGGTGTGAAGGCCTTCCGGGATTTATTTTCAGAGTTTTGCTGTTTTATCCTGTATTTTTAAGGATTATTTTCCACAATAAATTTACATCAATTTTAAAGAACCGTTTCGCTTTTTAAGACTATTAGCATATAATCCTCAAATCCCGATCTACATAACAATATTTACATTATTATTGTATATATTATTATTGCACAGTATTATGTGCAAGATATAAAATTATATATTTTTGAAGTGATAACTTCTTTAGGCGCGTTTTGCTGGAGAGTGAACTTGAATGATGCGTTTTAAAATGCCAAGCATTGTTACGCTCGGGTTTGTAACGCTCGTAACAATGGATCGAAAGTTTCCGTAACAATGTCAAGTTATTCAGGACTTGTTATAAGTATGAGAAAACACATTCTCATTAATTAGGATATGTTGCGTTATCAAGAGTAACAAGTCTTGAAGGACTTTACTTTTTTACGAAAAATTCCGATCAAAATTTTTCTATGACCTAAGAGAATCTACATCTCTCAGAGATCTACAAAATCAGTTTAAAAGGTTATCACGAAACAAACTGAAAACAATCACTGATAACTTCATAAACTTCATTTCCACAAAAAAAAGGGGAATATTGATATATTCTTTGAACTGTCAAAGCTTACGGGCACATGCTTTCGATCTCGATGACAGTGTTATGGAATATGTAACTCTATTACTTCTAACAGAAACTTGGATAAATAATGAAGAAAACATAGATGTTCCAAATTTTTTGTATTGCTAAATTCCAAAGACACAATCCCAGAGTTGGTGGAGTTGCTATATCCCTTTAAAACCCGAATTATTTTTATCTTTAAATATTAAATTCTTCTGGTTATTAATACTTTATGGACGCCAATGATACTGGGAAAAATAATAAAAAAATTCCCGTCCCCCACCCCTTGGAACGTAGATGGTACCCGCATGATCGTGTGGGTTGGGCATTATCTGTGATACAGGTCACCTATAAAATTTTACGAGTTATGCATTTTTAGCTCTAAGATGATAGAAGAAACAATCTTAATTCAACTAAAATTGTTACAAATAAGAAAATTATTTGATGTATGATTTTATTAATTCATTATTTATTTACTGTAAAAATCATTTGTTTTGTTTTTGACAAGTATACATAATCATTTCACAACATGTTTTCGAACTGCTTTCGTAGTTTTCAAATCTGCACTTGTGCGAGGCCTTCAAATACCATCCACACACATCGAAAATAACTATACATGTCAGACCTTTTATCCTGGAATGGCCAGGATAAAAGTCATGACATGTATAGCAGGTGGATTATAACGCTTCGATCTTTTTTTGAGAGTGGAATTACAACAGTGTTATCTTCATCATCAGTTAAAATACTTTTGTTAGTAGGTGGAGAGGCTGATAACGCTTCAACTATCTCTAACTTAATTGTAAGCGATCCATTTCGATTTTTAGAGGAATTTTATTTGATAGTGCATCTTGTTTGCACACAGAAACCAAGAATTTGCAACAGCTAAATCAATGTAATGAATGTGTTCAAGACTTTTATGATAAAGAATGTCCAAAATTGTCTTTCCATTTCAAATATTCCCATGTTTTTCTTTATCTCTCTCATCTGAACTTGATTCTCATTCCAGTATACGCGATTCATGTGTTTTGTTCGCAGCATTGTCATCATATGAGAGATCACTAATTTCTGATCTAAGTTCAATCTGATTTATTCATCAATTGCAAAATTTCTTTTTCTGTTAGAATTCTTATCCTTTTAGACACCTGAAAAAGTTTTTGTTTAAAAGTTAGCACAGTATTCCATGAAAAATAGTAAAATGTATCAAAAAATTTTATTATTTAAATATACATGTATGTTAAACCACACCATGCTAACTCCCACCGGAAAACCCAGATTTTTTTTCGGGGAAAGAAGATGGATGCAGATATCTGTGGAGAGGATAAAAATGCTACACTACTCAACAAATGTATGAAAAATAAAATTAATTGCAAAAGAGAGAGAGAGAAAGAAAAAAAGGGACTCATCCATGGCAACCCCCAAGAAAATTTTAGATTAATTACAAAACTATATATTTCATTTTTATGTAGGCTTTCCTCAAAATTAGTGAAACAGAAAGGAAAATTTGCATGGTAAGTACTTACCTTTACAGCTGCAGTGACTCAATAAACTCCCAACCCACACGATCGTGCGGCTAACGAAATTCCGAGTCCTACAAGCAACATTCATAGAGTATACTTAATATTGTTTCTATTTTACAGTTATATTTAAACAATAATACAAAAATTTTATCTAAGCAATTAGAAATATATTTAAAATGCCTTTTTACGATAGATAAAGACGGGTTTTCGTTGTATTTGAAAACAAAGCAAGATTTGTCTGCTGAAAGTAAAACATGGACCACAACCATCATCTGTTGATAAGATGTAACACTTTACACTTTCTACTGATCGGCTCAATCGTTAGATTAGCGATTTTCTTAAATACGACTATTTCAGAAGCAAAAACGTATATTTAACCCGCACGATTGTGCGGGTTGGGTCTTAAAGGGATATATAAAAATATGGGAGATACTACAACTAATGTTACTTCAGAAATGGATGTAGCATCAAATACTACTAAATCATATTTAAGTTTAAAGAGTCATGTATCGAAGAAATTTGTGCAGCGAAATGTAGAGCAGAAAATGAACAAATAATTCTAATGTGTGGTTACTAATCATATTTCTCCAAATCAAAGCGTAGAAAGAATTATCGAATTCATTTACAAAAATTTAGCAGCCTACACTGAAGCCGGATCAACTCTTCTGAAGAAATTTCCTGTTATTTTAAGTGGGGATTTTAACGTAGTTTTTTTAAAAGACAAATCAAAGCCTTTTGGAGATTTTTTAAAATCAAAATTCAATTTAATTATGTCAAATGATGCAAATGAAAGATAAAATTGAAACAAAAGCATTACTTCTTGAGTGTTTGCAAGCTAAAGAGAGATTGGAGCAGCACCGATGATATTTTTCGTTTTTTCTACACTTTCTTCCACGACAAAGTACGGAACAACGCTTGACGGAGTTTTTTTTAGATATTTAAATTATTTTGAACCTAAAGTATTTATAAACTATTTCAGCTACCATAAACCTATTGTTTCCTTCTAAGAATACAATTAATTCTCCAATATGATTGTATATTTCGCAAAAAATATTACTTTAGTACAAAGATATGAATAAATAATTTTATATGTGACAATACTAATATCCACTTGTTTTTTATTCACCTAACTAATCCCTGAAATTTCATTACAAAATTTGAAGTTATCATTTCTATCCTGTGGTCATAAGCACACACTTTTTTTTTATCTACAAAATTAACAGTCATGAAATATTTTGTTCGAATGATTTTCTTTTAAAAGTACAATTTAAAATGACCGGAAAATCAAAACGGATAAGCTGTATTTTATAATGCAAAGTTATTGTCAACATGAAATGTGAATTTTAGATCAATATTATCAATAAATGTAAAATAAAACAAGTTATTCTCACATGGAATAAATTTTAAACTTAGAATCGTCACTTGAAACAACGCTACAGTGAAACAAAGCAAAATATAAACTAACTTGCAATTACATTAAAACAAGTTTCAAAGATTCAATTACTTTAGAATATTTAATCGTAATCGAGGTATAAAGTTAAAGTAAATTTCAACATTAAAAAGAACATCCTGAATACAAAATGAGTTCCAATGCATTTCTTCTTTGAAACTGTTTCAGTAAAATCGATTGATCAGATGGTTTATCCACACACAAGTTACATAAAGTAGATAAATAAACCTATTCCTACATAACGTTTCCTAAAGGTTATGTGTAACCGTATTTGTTATTTTTATTATGTTGTTTACTATACTCACAGTTTTATCCCTTTTTAGTAGATCAAATCAAAGTTCCATTCGTTTGTCGAGAGCTGCATGAAACATTCGACGGCATAAAATATTGAAGCCTTCTGTATTATAGAAATGGATCTGGCAATGCGAAGCATTTCTAACGCTAAGTAAACACTGTGCCTTATTTTCTCAAACGATTTTTCGTCCAAAGAAAAGTTGTTTCGGAAATATCATCTGCTAGGATTTAACTGTGACTAAATTTGATATAAAAGAGATGTAAATTAGAATATGGAACTTTGGTAAAGTTTATACAATATATAACTATTGTGTGATTTAAGTGCATAATTTTTAGCATCTGGCAATATAAAAAAGCATTATGTATAATACCTTAAAATAATAAATAGAGTAATATAAATTATAATATGATTAAAAATAATTAAATGTTTCTATTTAGTTTAACCCGCATATATATGATATCAAACAATTCTGTCTTCTAATACAACTTAATTTATCGTTTGATTTAACAATTCTTTAAAAAATAATTGTTTGGTAACAAAATATCTCGACTAATATTTTTCGGATAGTTATATTAAACGCTAAATATCAAAATTTCATTACTTTTCGAAAATTAATTTTAAAAAAAATTAAACTGTTCGTCTGACGGCGGATTATCCCTTATCGCACAAATTACTCATTGCTCGTTACTCATTACTTTTCATACTCATATCTCGAATTGCAAAATTGTGATTAACATGTATTAAGTAGCTCTAATTGTTCCTCAATATATTGCAAGCAGGAAAAAAAATAAATTTTGAACTGATCTCTTTAAAAATATTTCTGTCTTTCGCGTACACATTCTCTTCTTTTTTCTTTTTTTCTAAAAATTCGTTCTTGGAGCTCCTTTTCATTTAAACTCAACTTTTTAAGCGACCCATTTTATGAACTATAGGTAACTTATATATTAATAAATTTATTACAGCACCACGAAAAACATTTTTTTTTATATAGAGCATATTTTGTTTAAATAATGTTTCATCATCTTGTGTAATTATTGTGTCATTTTAAAATAGTGTAAATAATTCATATCTGGATGTTTAAAACGTTAATATTACTTTATGCTGTTTTTATTTTTTCATAAAAAATGTAATATTCGCAAGCAATGCCATCCCTTACATTATAATGGCGTTTCAATGGAAACTTGGCGAAATATTGGTGGTATAGCCAAATTGGCAGCCTTTTTGGCTCCCAGATTTGGAGACTTGGTGATCATGTCGGTGATTTCGTGACCTTAAGACAGTGTTTCTCAAACTGTGGGGCGCGCCCCCCTGGGGGGCGCGATAACCCTTCAAGGGGGGCGCGAGCATATCAAAAATAAAGGTTAAAAAATTAATTTACGGGAAAAAAAAAAAATACTTTCTGATATAAAAAAAAATACAGATTTACATTGATATGATTTATATATATCATCTGGTGAAAAAATATCAAAAAAAAAGATTCTACTTTGAACGCTCATTAGCTATCTTTGATCCTATAGCTAAAAAAAAAAAAATATTTTTTTGTTTGTTTTGTAATCCTACGATGAAAAATTCTTTTATTACGTTTTTTTTAACAAAAATATTACTTTTGCGGGCTTTCGAACACTGTTATCGTTACCTGCATCCTTTTTTTAGGAAGTTGTAAATTATATAATTTGTTCCCTTTTTTCCAATGTGAAAGAGTTTTTGATACATGGATAAGCATATTGAGCACTTTGGGATTAATTGGCCAAGATTTATTTTTATGGGTATACTAAACATACAATAAAAAAATCGTTAATTCTGGAAAACTGTTTATTTGTTCCAATGACCTTGACAGAAAATCCTCAAACATGACAGTCTTAATGGGGAAAAAAATGAATTGATAACAATCTCCTTTTTGGGGGGGAAACGTTTTTAGAATCTTAATATTTGTTTAGATCGAGTTCCCGGCACGACCACTATTTTTAAAAAATATTTTCTTGAACGTGCATTTTCCCCTATGAATAACTTAATGGTTTTAATTGTGATGTTGTGATGATTATGGATAAATGTAAATGAGCAGAATCTAAAAAGAACGGGGATCTGTGATCTTTTGAAAAAATTGAAGCTGATCAAAAAAGGGGGAAACACTTGCTGAAATAATGCATATTAATCATGTTGCGAAAGTAAATTTGAGAAAACAAAAAACATGAAACGAAAGGAAAATTTTCAATAGCTCTACATTAAAAACTATATCAAAAAAAATATGAAGTCATAACTGTACCGCAAAATGCACTTCACCCTGTCAAAAAAGACACAAGCAAGAAAAAGTTCAACAGGATATTTGTCGATCATCAAAGGATATTAAAATTACAAAAACGTGAACAAATGTGACAGTTTTGCTTGCAAAAAACTTTCCTGTAATGTTAGAAAAAAGTGTCTGTGATTTGGGGTCCTTTATTAAGGTCACGCACATTTGGAACAATTTAGTTCAGTTTTTTTTGGGATATTTTCTCAAATTATGAAAGACAAATAGAAAAATCCTGAAATAGGTAAGTATATTTTTCTTTGGTTAAATTATTCACTGAAATTGTGATTTTTATCTTGTATATTGAAAATAATTATAAAAAGAATTGGGGTGCATCACTCCTACGACCATTAACGTTAGTATCGAGTGCACACCTGATCCCGGGCTTTTCGCCTTAAATATTAAAAAATAAACACAATTGCTATTCATTAGAATTTCATATTCTTTTTATTACTTAACATTTATTCTAAATGCTAATTTTTGAGGCTTAAAATTACAGTTCATTCAAAACCGTTTATAATATGAGTATTCATTTCAATAAATCATTTTACATTTTTGTATACATTGTCATGCACTTGGTTTTACTCTCCTTACAATTAAGCTATTATATCAAGAATAATATATTATCATTTTTTAAAAAAATAAACTCGTGTTAAGAGTGGTTACTTCAGCCAGTATAAGAACAAGTTTAATAATTATCAGTGACTTCCATGGGCTTGTCTTGCAGAGCAAAGTTTTTCAAAGGAAGGCTAAAAATTAGAAATTGACACTGAAAGTTATTTTTTGATATTTAGCTCAGATCTATATTTTGTCTTCAAAGTAGCCATCGCATAAAATCCGGATTCACAAAGGCATGCTGTTAAAAATGGTAATAGTATACGAAATGCTTTTGTTTTCAGTGCAGAAAATTCAGCATCCACCTCTATCCAGAATTCAAAGAGTGATTTATTACAAAATTGCCCTTTAATTTCGTCACTGGATGTGAAATCTATGAAGATCTCTTTTTTGGCAGTTGAGAGCCCTTCTGAAGTATTTTGAAATGGATCCCTAACCCATTCGTAACTTGCTATCAATTTGCCCTCGTCTGTGTACTTGTCGATGCTTTATTACCGTCGAATGCTCGCTGTGATTTTAAAAATATATCTATGATTTTGTTTTAATCCACTGCCGTAAATACTTAATACCGTGAATTACAATTAACGCGTGAATTATGAAATGTACTTCAAGAGAGATTCGGTAGTTAATCGATTCGGCCAAGACTGACTAGAATTGTACGAAGTACAGCATTTTAAAGTTTTGTGCAGACGTCTGTTAGTTGCCTAGACTCACATGTAAAGTTCGCGAGGATGCCAGATGTAATGGATATGATAAAAAAGCAACATAGATTAGGCTATTTTAATGACATTTGTAACTTTTAGAAATGGATCTTGAAGGAAATAAATCTTTAATTAAATATTATTTCTCAATATGTTTCAATTTAAAATTAGAGAGAAAAAAAAAAAATAATTAACCTATTACTTAAAAGTATTTAATTTACTTAAAATATATATTACTTAAGAGTAAATATATAAAATATTTAATACTTATCTTTTAATACTGAATTAAGAACA
>BMAV01009827.1:205810-264689 GCA_019973955.1 Trichonephila inaurata madagascariensis | reverse complement strand
ATACTCCCCGTTACCAATCTCAGACTGGCGGCGTTGATATCGAGTACGATATCGGCTCTAATAGGGTTGCCAATTAAAATGACAAGGCATCGACAATGTTGGAAGTCAAATTACTTTGAGAATGCATTTGCGTACCAGTGTATTGGTACGGCATTCCAGTTGAGAAAAAAAATTCCGATTTGATGGGAAAATCTAGAAGGAACCACAGGAGCTCGTACATTGAAAAAATGCATGTTTGTGCAAATGAATATTTACTGGTAATCAGTGGTACTGCGGAATTTTCAAAGGGGAGGCAGTTCGAAAGTCCACCATTCTTGTATCATACCCCAATACGCCATACGATATATTCCTTTGCTTTTGTCGATTTTCGGGAACAAAATGCAGTAACAAATTGATTTTTGAACAAATAATTAGCATTAATTAATAAAATTAATTATTAATAACAAATACTTAATTAAATTTTACGTACTATGTACGTAGGATTCTAATCAATCGAAAAGAAATCAAGGGCTACGGGGGTGTCAGGACCCGGGGTCACCCGCCCTTTGTGTGCGCCACTGTTATCTATTAAAATTACAGTAAAATCCGGTGTAAAACCGGATTCATTTTTAGGTATATTTGCCGTATAACACGTACCCCCTTTTTTAAAAAAATACCTGAAGTATAAATGCACAATGCTCTTATGTTTTGAAATCATTTATTCGAGATATTATACTAGGATCTTGAAAAAATAATGTATATTTCTAGAACTACAACCCTTTAAGTTCATTAGGTATGTCATTTTTTATTTTAAGCTTTCATTTTTATAACCTGCGTACAACGCGCACTCGTAAATTTCGATTTTATTTTTTGTGTTAAAAATGTGCTTTAGTCGCCGGATTTTACGGTAAATAGAAATAAATACTTATCACCAGTGGCGCACACAGGAATTTTTCAAGAAGGGGTCCAAGGTCGGAGAGTCTACCATTCTTGTATCATACTCCAATACGCCGCCCAACATATTCTTTTGATTTTGTCGATTTTCGGCAACAAAAAACAGTAAAAAATTAATTTTGGAATAAATAATTAGCATTAATTAATAAAGTTAACTATTATAATAACAAATACTTAATTAAATTTTACGTATTATATTCATAGCATTATAATCAACTGAAAAAAATCAAGGGCTTTGGAGGGTCTGGACCATGGAACCCACCCTACTGTGTGCCACTGCTCTCTCTCTTGTCACACATAAAAAATCTATACATTTATATAACATATCCATCAACTCACCTTTTACGTTACACGTTATCTCAATACACGATACTCGTTATCTCAATAATTTTTTTTCTTCATTACTAAAAATGCATTTTTTTTTCTTTCCCTCTCTTATGATGTACGAATTCACTTCTCTCAATACTGCACTAGTCATTTATATACTTGAGATAATTCCATCCCTCTAAGTGACCGTGGTAGCCTAGAAATTATGATCAAGGACTAGTGGACACGTGTCATGCTCGGAAGCTCAAAGGCCACTGAAGAACCGGTCATGTATAGGAGCTGATGTGATTGCTAAATCAGTCAAGGCTCAAAATGTTTTCGTTGATGTGGTGTGGAAGTTTAGAGAGGGGATGCCATCTCAAGAAACGTCTTTGTTACTTGACCATGGTTCAAAATGACGAGGTTCGTTGCCAATAGCCCTTTTGATGCTTCAGTGCCATATTGTAACGGGTCTATCCGTGATTCGTCCAAAAATTTTTAGGAAAAATTTCCTTAATAGATTCAATTAAAACCCTTTTCTGGTGGAAAAAGAGGTTTTTCAGCAAATAAGTGCTTCTATTTAAGCGTTGGCATTAATGTACGCGAGGACTGGCGATGGTGGATAGTTGCTAGCGAGGATAAATTCGTAGAGTTAAGCAAATTATCTAAAGAGAATTGTAGCCAGGAGGTCAAGTGCGCTTCCATTTTCAGATAAGTGCGTTCATTTATACGATACTTAAGTTAAATCTAATCGATTGCTCTTCCGGGTTTTATTTTGGCATTCTTCCCCCTTTAAATTTGTTTTTGTGATTAGTAAAAGTAATAATAAAACTGTGTTTAAAGTACTATGGCTGATCTTTGTTCGAACCCCCAAACACTAACGTCCTCAGGGTCGTTACAATGTTAATAAACGCTCAATCTAATTTAAATGGAATTGTTTGTGACTTTTTGTTGAAAAGATTTTCTGACGTGAATAATATTTTAATTTTGAAAAAAAATTTTTCAGGGAAAAAAAAAAAACCTTTAAGTTATAAGAAGAAGCCATTTTAAAGGATTTTTTTCTTTCTCTATTTGATAAATTTTTTTTTTAACCCGGTGCTTTAAGTTTGGAGGATGTTTTGGGGGGGTTCTCTTAGTTTTGAACCGTAAGCACGAAAACTTGACCTGGCATTTTACTCTCCAGTGGCACTAGGAATCAGACTTTCGACTCGCCAACACCGGCCACTAGTTCGTGACCATGACCACTCATATATTACGGACACCTCGCGCGCGTTCTCCCTATATAAACGAAAAAGAATAAATTCATTGGGGGGTGTTGATTTATTTTTTTTTCCTTATCCCCTTTGTCATATTCTTAACTGTTTAAATATATATTTATATTTTTATGTATTCTCTTTTCATACACCTATTTTATTACCTTTTTTTTTTGTGCATTACTTTTTGTTTGTGAGAAAAATAAATTTATTAAAAATCTATAACTTGTGTTACCAGCAGTAAACATTTATGAGGAAGAAAATAATGCTGGCATTTCTTACAGAAGTTGTAAAATTCATTGATTTCTATTGACTGGAATTTTATATAACAGCCTCGTGAAGATTATCTTTTTTCTGTTTTGTGTGTGTGTGTTGGTTTGTTGCATACATTTGTTAATGCTGGTACAAAAGAGTTAACAGAAAAATTTGTTAACTGGATATACATTAATAAACGTTTCGAAAATCATTTATAATTAAATAATACGTAAGACAAACGTAATATCAATGGTTGTCAGTGAAACTGATTGACAACACAGATAAAAATGTAGCTAAAAATAAAGTTATCAAATATATCGATAAATTAAACAGTTTACTTACTATCTGTCACTAAAACGTAATCTCGTGGCGCCCACTAAACGCGTCAACGCATTTCTAAATCAACAAAATGGCGAAATGAAAGATAATATTCGTTTCTATCAATAGCGATTGCATTATGAATACCTACTCTGTATTTCTTTACAAACATTTAAATGGAAATGTTTTTAACTATATAAAATACACATTTAAAAAATAGAACAGGAAAACCATTGTAACCTATGATTAATAATTTTATGGAACCTATGATTTTTATCATTGCTCTCTGTGTGCAGAACTTTATATCTATACAGAAAATTTTTATTTCAAATTTTTTTTATTGAAACTTTATTTTTACATTATTTCAAATTATTTTATTAATACAAGGTCTGTTCAAAAAGTATCCACCTTTGATTCTGAAAAATATATTAGTTACTTTTCGGAATTAAGATCCTAATAAAATTCAAAGTAGGCCCCTTGTGCTTTCACACACTTAGCCCAGCATTTTATCCACTGCCGATAACACTTCTGGAAGGATTCTTTTGAAAGATGTTCAACTCCACGGTTGTGTGTTCCGTCTAATTTCATCTCTGCTCTGAAAACGGTATTCTTTCAATGGCATTTTCATTTTCGGGAACAGCCAGTAGTCGTGTGACGGGGCTTTACCGTGTTTTTCATATTAATCCTCTTGGGGAATCTTTGGGGCCAGCATTGAGTTAATTCACAGCCAATCCTCTCAAGAAGAAACCGTGATATTCAGATTAATTAGTAGTTATATAGTGAAGGTTTTGTAATCGTGAAGAAGGAAAAAGGAAGCTGAGATGCTGAACGCCGTGAGCTGATGGTAAGAAAAAACTTAGAAGCGTAATTATAAAACGGCTTTAGCGAAGGGTTAAAAAAAATTAAGGAAGATAAAGATTCATAGGATAGCTTTTTTTAAAGATAAGGGTTAGGATTTCAGGCGCCAATTAGGGTTTAGGAATCGTTTATCCCCCTCTGATTCCCTTTTTTGTATAGTAAGACTTGTTTTTAATTTTTGGATAATAATAAATTATTTTTATTTAACTTTTGGGGGATAAATTTTTTTCCCCCCCCACAAATCTGGGACCATAGATAAAAAGTGGTCCCCAGGGAGGTATCCGTCGGAAAAGTTAAGTTCAACGCTGATTGGTAGTAGGTCCTGTTCAATTGAAGATGGATTTTTTGTTCTCCCGACAGAACCCCGGAACAAATTTCACAGCACTCCGGCATATCCCAAAATTACATGTTAGAAATTGTACTGATCTCAATTTTTTAGTAGTCTCTCTCTACGGTTAAACAATGATCTTACATTATCAGATTTTCCCCCTTTTTTCAAAAACAGCGGTTTAGGCCTCCCAGAATTGTTGATTCTCCCCGGCGGCAATTTTTGAATTATTAAAAACTTCTTAATTTTTGGGCCCCCCCATCTTAGCATTGTCTCAATCGCTTAGAACGGGGGTTCAAACCCCAAATGCCCTTGGGCCATTGGAAAACATTATAACCCGGGGGGCCCACTTATTACCTTTATATCAGATTTGGAAAAAAACATTTATTGGTAAAATTTAAAACAGAATGAATTTTATTATTTTTTATTATTTTTATTATACAGACATAGAAATATAATAATTTTTATATGATATAATAATCAATGATCAAATAATGTTTAAAAATATTACAGTTCCCATTTTTTTGAAAATTACGGTGTTCCTTTTGAGATCTTTTGGTTTACTCATTTTTGGGGGTTTTAGTGCTTCTTTCCCAAAAACGATTAAGTACACATTGCCCCTTTTTCTTAACCATCCTGAATATATTTTTTTTAAAATTTAAAAAAATTCTAAACCCCCCTTTCTTTTTGGGCCCCCAAACAGAAAAAGGAGGAGAAAAGAAAGTTTCACCAAAAGAGAATCATGTACCATCCATATTAAAAGGGTATGTGTAATGCAACGGAATTTATTAAAAAATAATTTATTATAGAAAAATCAAATGTAACTGTTTGATAAAATATAAATCTATTCTAATCAAAGGACTTTTAAAACAAAAAAATTTATTTTAAAACAAGAACGGTAACAGGCAAAACATTCTAAAATTTTTATATATATCGGGGGTGGCAAGACGTCGACCTCGGTCCCCCTGGCGAACAAGTTTTTTTTAGGTAGTCCGCGAAAAAATGATAATGACCCGGATATTGACAATTTAATTTATGACTTATGACTTTTTAATTATTTAAAAAAAATTTATTACAGTTTACGTTTTAAAACCTAAACAAATTTGGGAAAAGTATCAATAATTTGTCTTTTAAGGGAAATTAAATAGAAACAACAAAAAAGTGGGATGCTTATATTATATCAAATTTCAACTAAACAATGAATGGAGGGTAATTTTTTGATATATGAATTTTTATTATTTTCTCAGTAAATTTTTTTTTTTGAAAAAATTTTAATGTTAAGTTTTTTAGAAAATTAGAAAATTTTTACCTTTTTTTCTTTTACCAAAAATAAATATATAAAAAATGTAGTTATTAATTTAGCTCTCCATTGGTAGACCGCCTTCGTTTTTTTAAATGGGGGGACCACGGATCCAAAAGTATGGCCCCCCCTGAATATATATATATATATATATATAAAAAACCCCTCAAATAAATTTCAAAATAAAAAAACTTTAAAAACCTGATATTTAAAAATTTTTTTTTAAAAGATGGGCCGCGTTTGGACCCTTAGAAGATTTCCAAACTTTTGAAAAAAATTTGATGCAGTACCCCTGCTCAAGTCTTCAGTCATCTTTTTAAAAAACAAAATCCGACGAACACGCTTAAAAGCACCTTTCTCTCTTTTGCTGGAAACGATTTACACTGGAACGAAGGGGAAAAAAATTTAATTTTATTGTGTTTCCTCCCCTTTTCAAATGGTTCTTTTAAAAATCTCTACTTGCGGGGGAAAATTCAAAAAGGGCTCGGGTACTTTTTGAAAAACCTTTATCTATCAAGAGGAAATCCATAGTAAAATAAAGATAGTACTTATATCAATAATTTGTTTTAATGTCGTTGAATGATATTCAACATGCAAATTTTTATAGAATTTAAATAAAATAAAATAAAGTATTTTTAATATACAATAAAAAATTGGGATACTTATTTCCCCCTTTTCTTTTTTTTTTAAATTTAAATTTAAAAGAAAATCAGGAAAGGATTTATATTGAGCATGAGTATCAAATTAATATTCTATGAAAAAAAAAATTTTCTTGATGGTTCCAGATAATTAGGATTATAATGGAATAAAAATTCATTGACTCATTGTCACGTAACTTCCACGTTTTTCGGCCAATCAGTTCATAAATTAATGCGACTCTAATTATATCGTAAATATAATCACGTGTTTCCAGCTTAGTTCATTGCCACTATTCCAACTTTTTTTTTAGGAACTCTTTTTTTAGAAACATATTTTCCTATATAATAATGAATATTAAAAACAAAATGCATTAATTTAAAAGAATTCGTATAATGTAGCTTTTTTCTTTTAATTTTAAAAACTATTAAAGGGAATTTTAACACGTGAACTCTTCCCAATCATATAAAATTTTTTGAATTTTTTAAATTTTAAAGTTGAACAACTAGATTTAAATTTTTTTAATCAATTGGAAACACGTGATTCCTTTCATGTGACCATCATGAATTTAGTCCATTGTAAATGATTATTATTGATGCAAAATTAGTAATACATTTTTATAAAATTAATAATTCTGTAGATGTTGAAAGATTAAAAAATAAAAAAAGCATACAAAAAAAAAAAAAAGAACAGTTTACATTAAATAAAATTTTAGGGAAAAACCTTCGGATAGTAAATTCATTTAAAAAAAAGGGGTTTAAAAAATTTAAATTTATGGGCGAAATATAATTTTCACTTGGGAAAAGTTCCCCAAAATTTCTAATTTACTAATAAAAACCACGAGCTTTTTTAACACCTTCAAAATTTTAAATTAAAAAAAAAAAAACACATTCATACATAAAAAAATTAATCGAAAATTTAATTTGAATTTTTAAAAAAAAAAACTCACAAATATATTCAAAAAAAAAAAAGATCATGCGATCGAATAAGAAAAAACAACACGTAAAAAATTTGTGAAGAAATACATAATCCCAAATGTGATTAATTTAACAAAAATCCCTTGCCTTATATTTTATTTTCAATTCCCCCTTTAATTTCGCCTCTAAGTCTAGAACTTCTTGACTTTTTGGGGGAAACTGATGATGATCGATGTCTATTGTGACAGGTCTTTACTTTGGCTCCCGTCTTATTTTTTTAAATCTAAGTTTAATTAAATTTCAGTTCTGGGGTAGATATATTGTAGAGGATCTATTCATTGCTCGCTGACTCCTTGAAAATTTGTTGGTTAATGATGTTTGTCATTTAGTCAAAAAAAACAACCCTGGTAGAAAAATTTCTCAATCCTCTTTAAGTCCCTGCCTATCAGCTCCTCAGTATCAAATAACCCCCAGGTTCAAACCCTTTGACATACACAGGATGTAATAGTAAGTATATCACGAGATTTGAAATTAATGTAGTTCAGAAGGAGTTAGTCTTTTGACCCAGCAGTGAAGCATTTTAGTTCCGAGATTCTTTTTCAGTGATACTTACTAAATGTTTGACCAAAACTAAGTATACAAGGGGAATTAACGAATAGTTTTTTTTCTTCCTTATTTATCACCACAGATCCTAGGTCCGATATCTAATTCATGATTGGTTTTTTGTCACATATAGAGGGAAAATATAGTGTGTTTTTCGTAAACTAGCATTCTTGTGTAATTTTAGTATCGTATAAGAACGTAACTAGGGATTGCGCTTACAAAACATTTCTTAGAAAAATAAACTGTGGAGTTTTATATCATTGGCCCTGGATTTAAGTCAGCTGTCACGTACACCAATGGAAAGGAAATATGTTGATAAAATTTTAATATTTATTTTTCTTTAAAAATAAAATCAAAACTTAAAGAAATATTTTAAAGAGTAGAAGAGACTGGCAAAATAGAGCTCCCCAGCTAAAACTCAAAGTTTAGGAGAGTAGACCCTGGAAGTGTGCCTTTTAACTTTACTATATAAAATTCCTTATATCCTAATGATTGCTTGATACTTATAGATGGATTCAAGGTTTAATTGAATAGGAGATTTGAATTTTCAGTTAAATTTGAATTCCCAATTCAATAAGATTTTGTTCATCCTTTATTTTTTCTTATTTGAATTCTTAGATTGTACCAGATTTATTTTTCTTATTTAAAATATCAGACAGTAAGAGGCAAGATTCACTGCTCCGCACAGTGGAATTTTTATAAAAGGAGGGCTAGCTCTCTTTTCCCTATAGGCCGAGAATTTTGGTACACACACCTTTAATTTTACCCTCAGTGCCTTCACTTTTTAAGCTAAAAGAAATGCCCAGCCCTCCATAAGAAAAGTACTTTAGGCTCACATAATGCTCCACTTATATTTTAATAGCCAGAATATTTATAAGTTATAAAGGTGGCCTGTAATATACCATATATATACATTTTGTTTTTCCTGAAAAGAATTAAATATCATTTTACCACTTACATGATATTCATTTTTCTATTACGGATAATGTTAATTTTATTTCTTATTATGAGTATATATATTTCCAAACTAGTATATAAGAAGAAAGAGTGTTAAGAAGTTGTATATTTATGAAATTACTTGTGATAGTATTTATACTATTTACTTTGATTTGTATCAAATTTGCCAACAAATCTGACTGAACCTTTTTTTAACGTGTTAAATTAAATTATTGCCAATTAAAAACATGGCCCACCAAAGGACAAGTTTTCTTTAACAGGGTTCTTTCAAAGAACAAGCTTTACATTGAAATTTTCATTAGACTACAGCAGCCATTTTAAAAATATATATTTTTAAAATGATCATATATTTCATTGGGGGATTTTTTTTCTGCGTTTTTATAACCTAATAAACTAGATGCAATTTTAGTTTATTCCCGTGTAACCAGATATTTCCATACTATGTATCTTAATTGACTTTTTGCTTTTGGAGATTTTTAAATTAAGAGATTTTTGAGTATGAATCTAATCACATTAAAGATTTGGGAATAGCAGATTGCTAGTAGAAGTGGATTTTTCACTTTTAGGCGACATATTTTGAGGATATACGTCCTGTATTAACGTAATGTAAGAGAAGAAAAGAGACAATAAGAGATTATCAGTTATTTACATCTAAATAGCTATCATATCACACAGTATCAACGAGTGCGTTGGGTATAGTATTTTGGAGAAACAACCCCTCATTACGTTAAAAATGGCTTTATGAAGAGATTCTCGGTAATAGTAGAAGTCAGAACAGTATTTTTAGAAGCTTTTTAAAACAAAAGGAATTTATTTTAGAGTTTTATAGTAAAATTACAATTTTAAAAGCTTTTTAAGCAAGATAAGAATCAAATGATCTGGGGCCAGTGGGCAGGGGAAAGATTAGCTAGCAAGCAGCAAAGCAATCCGAAAACTGACAAAAAGAAAATTTTTGATGAGATACTTGAACTGATGGAAAAAATTTTTTGAGTGGAATATCCAAAGGAATAACTAAAATATAAAAGCACAAAAATCAGAAAAAATTTTTAGTTGTTAAAAATTTGGAATTTACTAAATATAGTATCACAACAATATGGAACGAAAAAGCGAAAGAGAATTATAATAAAGGCGCACTCTCAAAAGCTGCATGAAGACTTATTGTTAATGAAGACCTGTAATTTTGAACCATGAGTCGCTAGAAGTGGCGAGGACGGTCATTCGGCTCCCTCTACGTTGAGGTCTTCCAGCGAGTCACTGGGAGGCTCAGACTCATGACTGAGACCAGCTACGAGTGCAATACCTTGAGTGTGGAAGCCACCACTTGGCCACGCACGTGGAATTAAAAGGTAGAGGAAATAAAGGGGCAGTAGATTAGTAGACTCAGGATCCTGTAGGTACTTGTTGTAGCCTGCCAAGGAATTTAATATAGAATTGTACCACAAAGAGGTAGGTTACATAATACAATGCACTTAAATAGTACTGTTAAAAGATTCAAATTAGCAATTTTACTTAAAGTATCCAAACTACGTTCAGGAACCGTGATATTAAAAAGAAGCGCATAAATGGATAGTTCCTACTGATGCTTTAAGAGTCACACTTAGATTATAATACATGTATAAAATTGTTTTAAGGGCGTACTTGACAAAAAAAATTTATTTAAATGCAATATTTTGCAAAATGAACTTAGAATAGCCTTTTCAAAGGCGATTTCTCCTTTAAAAATGCTATGTATGTATTTTATATATAGTAAAGGAGAAGCTTCAAATTCTGAACTAGGAATTTTTTAGAAAATTCAAATTATTTTCAGAGTTACCACCAATTGGAAATAATTATCTACATTTTCTTTAAATTTTTTTTCCTCTATTTGCTTAGTAAAGGTACCGGATGGGAAATCCACTTCTAAGTTATATATATTTCAAGGTGTAAGTTCAGCCTCTGCTTACAGGAGTCTAGGCTATACTCACAGGCCTAAGAATTTACAATATAATAGAAGCATTTTCCATAGAGGAGAATATTTTGAAAATAGGTCATCTATGTTCATTTTGTCGAGTATTGTACTTAAATAATTTTTTATTACCCGTAATATTCTTAAAACGATTTTTGTATACGTTTTTAATCTAATAGACACTAAATATCGCAAATGTACCCATTCATGCCTTTTACCAAGATCACAGTTCGAAGATGTAGTCGGATACCTAAGGAACCCTTTATAAGTCAGTCAGCTTTATGAATTCACAGAGCTAGTTAAAATACTATCATTTTATTCAAGCTTTCTTCCCATTAAATGATTTGCAAATTACAAATTCGATTTCTAAAACTTCTAGAGAGTGGAAGTAAGAATAGATTAATAAAAATAATCTAAGAGCATGATAGTAGCTCATTTTAAAATTGATGCGCAGGTTTTTACAGACATACAAAAAAATAAAATAAATAAACTCTAACTAATACATTAATATAGAGCTCTTTCGAAAAAAAAAAGCTTTTTTTTTAATAAAACTCTGCACACTAACGTGATAGACTTTAACCAACGTCATGTGTTAATAGGTATCAATTTTCTCTGACCTATTACGAAAAGATGATACGGGTTTCCAAACAAAAAAAAAAATAATTGGTTGGAAATGCGGAAGTTAAAATAATGGTTCCTTATCATGGCAAGAAATCTCATGTTGCCTTAATTATTACTACTTTTTTTCTCGAAATCTTTCCATTTTAATCATTTAACTGCACCGTTTACTCGACCGTTTGATCAATTACGGGAATTTGAGATCTTAAATGCTAGTTATTACGAAATGACTTTAAAAAAAAATAATGATGTGCGTTATGAAGGTCTTCATGCAGCGGCCATTTTGAATGGAAGATTAATGGTTTTAAAACGATTACAGCACCATAAATTAAGCTCATGATTCAATAAAGACGACCGCGTGTTCACTCCGGCACGTGCTTTTCTTTTAAAATAAATGGACTACAAGCAATTGAATGATTTTTTTCTTATGCTTTAATTTTAGCGGATTTTATCATGCGAAGACAATTAAAGCACAATGGGAATCTCAGAGGAAAAAAAACACGCTAAAATTGTTGCATGCGTTTTCAAAAACTGTTGTAGTTGTTTTTAAGCAGATAATATCACTTTCACAAAATTTTGTTAAGAACTATATTATTTAAGAAATGTGTTTTGATGGTAATGCATGCAAAGAATAAGAAAATTTGCTAAGTATAGTTTTATTACTTGTACAACCAATGATTTTGGAAAACCTGGGAACCGTTGGAACTTTGGAAACTTTCAACCCTCCAGGGTAAATGTAAGCCCCTGCACAAATGTAAGCCCCACCTTTGACCCTTAAAAGGGGAAAGTATATGGACATACGTTGTCAAATACTCGTACAAGCAGTAACCCGAAAAAAACAAATGTGCATGACTTAACAATCACTCAAATCGGCTAGATCGACTGCCGCTCTTAGACTTAATGAGTAATGATGGTGTATGGTGGTAGACCCAGGCCTACACATGAACGATGGTCATCATATAATACACACGGTCTTGCCACTGTTGCCAGTTGACATGTAGTCCAAAATACAGAGTTTTTCGGTGAATAGAACTGGAAATAGCATTTGACCGCTATGAAGTCATGATCTTCTTAAGACTGAGTCGAGAACGAGACGAGGCCTCCACTGAAGCTGAGGCCATGGGCTCAGGCCCAGCTGGCCCATGCCTTAAAACTTCTCTGCCAGTAGAGGTGGTTGCAAATGTCTGGTTCAGAAAGCTTAGGCCCATTCTGAGCTACTGCGCCATGGACGGTGTTGTTGTTTTGAACTTGGTAAAAGTTAATTTGCAAATAATTATAAAAGCATTTAAATATATAATGGATCAAATGTCATAGCATTAATATAATTCGTTATATAATATTTAATTTAGATGTAATGCACTTAACAATCGTCGCTGTAAAACGAACGATTAGCAGTGGGCCTAATGAAGGTGAATCTCTTTGAGGAGTCTTTTTCTTCTAAGGTAGTGAAGGTGGATCTTGTTTGAGAAGTAGATCAAATTCTACTCATGTTTTTAATACTAAGCCATGGATCTCTAAGACAGTAGTTTCACTTGGAAAAGAGTAAGGGAGGATGTAGTAAAAAGGGTACCAATATTTTAAAAATACTTAAGATTTGAGAACTGAAAAGCTTGACAATTGACATTTTTGCTGTCCTCACTCTAAAGAAGCTTTCGTTTCCTTTACAATTTTGACTTTTGCAAGTGAAGAGCAAAAGCAAAGGTCAACGACAAAAAATTAATATCAGTTGGATGATATCATGAATTACCCAGTGACACCGCGCCCAGTGGTGCCTCTGTACTTAGTGTTTGAATGAATAAGGAGTAAAGAAACGCACTTGTGTATTATGAAATATTCTTTATAATTAACATAGTTGCAAGCAAGCGTATAGCTAATAAAGTTGATAAAAGTGTATTAATGGTGAAATTTGTTGCTCCTTTTTTTTATAATTACTTAACGTTAAATATGTATCCCGTATTCACTAGTTTAACACACTTCGTATAATCAATACATTTCTATGTTTATTTTTGTTGGTAGATTTTACAAAATTTATTGAGGAAAGCAATTTTTGACATGAATATATGGACCTGAATATTATAAGAGTATTTGTGAATTCCTTTACTGATATAAAATTATTTGGTAAACAATTCTAATAATTAACATAATGCGTTCAATTTTTGAGTGAGATCATTATTATCTACTCTATTTTCGTAAACTCTTCCGTCTACTTTGGAAATCAAGTTTTCTAATATATTTTTCCATTTTGTACTGCTTTGAAATTCAATTAATTCTGTTTCTAAATAATGAATATCTAGCTTCATAAAATCGGTTAATTCCATTGTTCCGAATTCCGTTTTAAATGGATATAAAATGAAGCGAAATGAATTGAAAATCTTGAAAGCCTTGTTTTATTTCCTGTATAATACTTAAATCCTTTTCAATTGCATTTTCTTGAATTTCAAGAGTATTTTAAAAAATTATTGTGTTTTTGTAATTGAAGGAAACATTTCATGGTTTACATTTTCAAATCTTTGGAAAAGATGCCAAGTTTTTCGTCACGAATATTTTAATATTTCCAAAGGTTTTCTTTCAATACAATGTGAAGTCTTTTGTCCATTGTAATACAGAATGTGATATTAAATAAGAACAATAAACCGTTTAACTTATCGATGTTTGAAAATTTGTCACAACTGTTGTTTTTCCATTCAAAAAAAGAGATTTTATTTCTTCTAAAATATTAATAAACCAGTTAAGGTTATGGCTGCAAATAAACCATTGAACATTGCTGCACGTAAAAATTCCAGAAAACTTTCTCTGATAATTGTGTAAATTCTCGTTTATTAAGACCTCTTGTGTTTATAAAATTAATGGCTTTTATTACAAATGCATATTTTTGATTGGAAAATATTTTGAAACCTTGCTTCTCACATGGAACTTGCTTATACAATGAAATTCAGTCAATGCATGTCTGATTTTTCGTTTAAAAAGCTACTGAGTAAAGCTTATTTTTTCCCACGATATTGGGTGCATCGTCTGTTGTTGTAAAAGAACAATTTTCTATTGGTCAGTATCCATTTCTTTTAATAGATATTATCAAATTCTTTAAAACTATTTAGATTGGTGAGCTTCCTTCATTTTATGGCGTGATTTATATTGAGCAAAAACTGCTAGTTGTGCGTAACCATTTACATCATTACTTTCTCATCTAAAGCAATTGAATCTATTTCTGCACACTTTAAGTCGTGATATATTATACGAGACACGCCTTTCTCTCTGGCTTCTGACTCGATCTTTGGTGTAATTTGCAGCTTGGCCCAATTTACTCATTTTATACGTTTTATGATCAAGTATATATGTATATTTAAATATATAAGAGCAAACACAAAGTAACACTATATTCTAAAGGCATTTTGTTTACAGACTCTCATTTTAGAGAAGTTTACACCTGCCAAGCAGTGCAATGGACTCATAAAGGTGCTTGGCTGTAACGCTATTTTTTGGAATAAAAAATTTTTTAAAACACTGAAGCATGTGATTGAATCTATTTCTTTTTTCTTCTTTTGTGAAAAATATTCTCTTTAACTTAACCTTCTGCTTCAAAAGATCCAGATTTAAATGCTGCACTTGCTGAATCTCTTGCACCATTTTTTATATAGTAAGAGGACTTTTTTTCGTTAGAAATTTCACACGCAATGGTTTTATTCTTCTTAATCACACTATATTTATCAAGTTTTACTGTTTTACATGGCCTGGAACTTGTATCCATTGCAATTATTTTTTTAATCGCTGACAAAATACGGGCTAAAAAATTATTTGTGTTTAGAATACAGTAATTTTAGGAGTAATTTCTTACTTGATATGCGAGGATAAAATTGAATAATCAAAATAATAATAATAATGTGAGTTAGTAGAAACATTTCCTAGAAAGCGTATGCAAGATTACTTAGTTAAGTTTTGACTGTGCAGGAAATAAGTACATCTCCATTCTACAGAGAGCAACAAATGCCGCGCCAAGTTTTGCATAACTGAGAGTTTAGTCATACGATAGAAGATCAATTGTAGCGTACTGGCCCAGGGCTTTCATCGCATTCCTAATGAAATGTCCTGTTAAGGGTTTTTCTTTTAGGACCAGAAATGGCAATTCTTTCCAAACCAACTCAAGAAGAACGTAGTTATATAAATTAGGAATTATATATATCAGTTCACAGCATGCAAGGAAACGCCATCTATTACCCAATTAAAATTAAAATTAGTGTATGTCTTCAGGAAAATAGGGAATATATGAACTGTAACGCCAATGGCTGCATACCCAGTAAATTCACAATAGATATAAAAGTATTTAGCGATAAAAAAGGAAATAAATGCAGTCCACTAGAAACTGTATGCGTGATTGTGCTCACTTATAGGGAATAATGAAGGAGTAATTAAGCTATCGACTAAAAGGGCCATAAATATGGACAGTGTTGCACCATAAAATTAGTTATTATGCTGAGACTCTGGAGTCAACTGCTTAAGTGTTGAAGTTGACCCAACAATATATATATATTGGGGATTAGCAATAAGTCTATGTCGGATCTATATATCTATGCGCAGAAGTGATGATTGGGAAGTGGGAGTAAAGTCACTAAATTGGAGAGTTGGCTATAAAGAGTAGTTTGGGGATAAAGTTAGAAGAAGCCTAACTCAAGTAGATAAGCCTAGTAGCCGTGCAGAGTATTGCCGAACCAAAGTGGATTCAGTCCACATGGGAATACTGTCAGTTAAAGTCATCAGGACAGATACGGAACGTAGCTGATTGATTATCTGGGATATAGCGATAAGCAGTTTATATAAGCTGACTATACAGGGAAAGGGCCTATATTTGTAGTAGTGATAGAGGTTAACCTATAAAGTTAGATTCCAGTAGGCAGAGTACACAGCTATTTGTAGTACTATGTGTTGCGTCTTCTAATTCTAAGATCAACTTACTTGAGGTGTATTTATGTATTGTGTTTTTAGAGCTAGGATTGTAATAGAAGCAGGTTTTGGAGAATGCAAGATGTGATTTGAGTGGTACTTCGTTCTTTACAGGGGAAACATGCTGCGTAGATAAAGTATAGAATGCATAGGGTCCCACACAGGCCTCCTGAGCGATTAACTTTTGACATTTTCTTTTCATACATTTGATCGCTAATGAAGTATTAATTAAGTTTTGAGTGTAATATTTTGTGATTACAGTAATACCTTGACTTACGCAAATTCAGGTTACGTGATTTTTTCGATCTCACGTCGATTCATTTTATTTTTTCTTACATCCCTGGGGAATTCCAGGAGGAATCGAGGTACTAGAAGCATAATGGAAGTTAGTAGAAATTTGATTATAGAAGTTGTCGCATACCAGATAAATTTAGAAGTAGATATGGTAGTGACGTTCAGGGAAATGCTGGATTCCCATATATCAGGAGTTTGACAATTTAGTAGGCTCTTAGGAAATGTAGCAGGCAGAGCAAGAGACGCACAGAAGAACGAGTCTCTTGGGCCCAGTTCAATCAGAGATCAGGCCAGCAGTTGAAGCCAATTTGACAGAGGCCTCCAGTTTAATGAAAATGCGTTGCGCATATCATCAGCCTAATTATCAGACTGCGTAACTCCACCGGGTATTTTACTGGTTGATATATAGAGTGCAACGCGCCAAGCGGCATCTTTTGGCGCATTCCTTAATCCTTTTGGCTGTCGCCTCCAATTGCGCGCTCAGCACCAAGATTTATTCCCTCCGATCGAGGTGTAATCACTACTTTTTTTTTTTATTTCATAATGAGAGCTAGGTTTCGAAGGTGAGTGGCAAGATTACCCAGCAAAAGATAAATACAGCAAGTAATATTAATATGTAATTACATACAGATATAAATTATTTACACTATTTTAAATTATTCATTACACAAATTGCTTAGCAATGTATTACTTTTGCTGAGAGAGAGATCCACGGAAAAAATATGAAAACTAACTTACTAATACATTATCCCAGCAGCAATACATCGCACGATAAAAATATCAAAGTAAACTATATTGCCAATAATATTACTTACTCCAACTGCAACCAGCGAAGACATAGAAGCAGCAACTTGGCGCCTAAGCCCTACTGTATCAAATTAACATCCCCAGATGGAGTTACGCGGTCTATTAATTAGACAGAAGATATACTTTGAAGTATAAATTTCAACGAAATTATCTTTTCAACAGAAACCAAGAAAAATTATTAGCACTACGAGAATTTTGCAGGAGAAAAAATCTTTGAGCCAGCAGACTACTTATTAAATTTTATAGGGCTATTTACACACATCAGAAATACTTCAGTTTGCGATTTTATATTTGTATTTATTAGAGATTTAATGAAACCATTTTTTATCTAGAATTATCTTCTTTTGAGCTCCAGCCCCAGCTAAAAATAATGTACCATACATATTTATATGCCCAGAGTATACCTGGCTTAGCGATTTCCCAGCTTATATGAGACTTATAGTCCATCCACCCCGCTGGCTCAGGTATTAAGATATTTATTTATAGATATTAAGTTTTTGATATTTTCTAATGTGGCTTCTCTTTCTTCTATGGCGATAAAAACAAGTTAATAAAAATCAACTCATAGGTCATTTAAAAAGCCTTCGTGGGTCAGTTTCTGATCCGCCGATCATAGATTTGCCATCACTGATCTAGGAAGGAGATCCATCTAACGAAGCTTCAATTTTCGAAAATTTTTTTATGGAACAATGAAAAACCTAGTTAAGTTTAACACTCAGCTTTTTTATTCCTCACGCCCCTTTTTTTAGGTCTAAAAATTCGTGAGCTGCTAGCCATAGTTCATCAGTTTTTTTCTTCAGGTTACTGTGTCCTGCCCGTATTTCTGACATCTCAATATCAGACGTATGAATCGGTACCCAGTCCATAGACTAACCAGCGATGTAATCTCGGTAGACAGTTCCATAACTGGTATTAGTTGAAGTGACCTGTGGTTAAACTGGCCGCTATGTTAGGGTGGTTGCTCATATGATACTTATCACGACATATTTGTCTTGTGGGTGTGTGAAAATTGCTATTGATTTGGTTATTTCTGCACGATTATTTTACGTGTATGTGTGTAGTGTATAATTTCGTTTAACGGGATTTTGCGTTTTCTAGGAGAAGATTTTATCACAGTTAAGAGGGCTTTTAATTTGTATATTAAGTGTAACACCAATAAAAATGCTCACCATAAAAAATTTCGTGGACATTTTTATTTTGATTTATATATTAACTACTTTCACTAAGTTTAGAGTCCTGTGTTTTATGTATTAGATTAAGCTTATGCTTGATATATCCAGATTTTTCTTTACATGTAGATATTTGTCTCTCTGTTTTTATTCTAGCAAGAGCTTCGGTTTTTTATAGTCAATAACCCATCCATAGGTAAGGAGATCCACATTTCAGCAGAGGAGTTTTCTCAAAAGTACTCCATTTCTTATTTATTTTAGAAATTCATAAGGATACAGATTCAACGAGATAATCTTGCAATTTTTATATGAGTAAAACAAGGTGAGGCTAAGTGGCCGGGGAGGTAAAGTACGTATCCTTCCACACCACAGGTACAGGAGGACTCTATCATGGGCTGGACAAAGATTCAATCAGGCTTTTATCAGCACAATTGGGGAATTACTTCCAATACAGAATGCATGAAAATTTTACAAATTTGTGTCCATCATTTGTAGATTGGCATGGCTCAATAATTTTTTCCGGCTTAACTCAGCTGCATTGTCGTAAAATATGGAAAAACCCCACCTGTTTATATTTAAAAAATTTGTTGAGCCTCTGTACAGAGGTTGAGTTAAAAAAGGCAAAATATTATTATAATAGAAGCATTTTTCAAATGGGGAGAACATTTTGAAAAAAGATTATTCTAAGTTAATTTTTTGCCAAAATATTGTATTTAAAAGATTTTTTTTTGTCAAAATGTTCTTAAAGCAATTTTGTACATGTATTCTAATCTGAGTGACACTAAATATTATGAAAATTATCCATTTATGCGCTTTTGCAAAATCACGGTTCTAAACGTATTCGGATACCTTAAGTCATGATATATTATACGAAAAAATATTTCTCTCTATTTCTACGACTCGATCTTTAATTGTATTGCAACTTATTGGTTACTCATTTATACGTTTTAGGATCAAGTATATATGTATATTTAAATAAGCAAACACAAAGTAGCACTATATTCTAAAAACGTTTGTTTTACGAACTCTCCTTCTGAAAGTTTTACCCTGCCAAGCAGTGCAACGGACTACTTGAAAATTAACAGCTGTAATGCTATTTTTGGAAAAAAAAAAGGTTTTTAAAGCTCTGGCTTGTGATTAAATCTATTTCTTTTTTCTTCTTTTGTGAAAAATATTCTCTTTTTTTTCTTCTGTTAAAAATCGAGATTTAAATGCTACTTTTCAAAATCTCTTACTACATTTTATGTACCTGATAGGATTTTTTGTTAGAAATTTCACACGCAATGGCTTTATTCTTCTTAATCACCACATATTTATCAAGTTTTACTGTTTTCATGGCCGTAACTTGTATCCATTGAAAATATTTTTTAATCGCTGAAAAAAATATGGCAAAATTATTTTGTGACGGGCCACGCTCTTTTCTTTAACATAACCCTGGGTCCTTTGGTTTAAGATTTAAAAAATCTTCCAACCAAAACCCAAGAAGGAAATTGGAAAAAAAATGCAAATAAGATAGGTTTTAAAAACGGGAAATTTTGGGAAGTGAAAGGGCAATTTGGGGGAAAGTTAGGGAAAAGAACAGGTGCGAATTGACAGAAGGGAAATTACCGAAAACAGCCAAATACAAGGTGCATAATTGCACCCCGCCCAGACGGGTTTTCCCACATAAAGATTGAATCTAAGTTTGATTAAGGGAGGACTGATTATTTGATATTAGGACTTGTAAAATTTTTAGAAGTGAGAGTAGGTGGATAAAATAATTATAACTTAGAGAAAGTGGTCTAAATTACGCGATTCGGTTTAACTATCATTGTGTGTTTGTTCATTATAGATTCTCGCTTAATTCAATTTATTATCTCTTAAATTGTTAGACATTTAAGTCTCTATTCCTTAATAAAGTCATATTAAGAATTCAAAATGCTCATTCCTTTGCGTAAATCCTGCACACGTCTAGCTCACGCTGACAATCAAAGATACAGTCACCAAAGGGGTGGGTGGGATCACAATTTGTGTTTAGAATACTAATTTTAGGAGTAATTTATTATTAGAGTACTCGATATGAGAGGAGAAAATTTAATAATGAAAATAATAATAATAATGGTGAGTTATTAAACATTTCTAAAAGCGTATACCAAGATTGCCAATTAGTTTGACTATGCGAAATAGTACATCTCCATTCTACGAAGCAACATGCGCGCCAAGTTTTATAACTGAGGTTTAGTCATACGATAGAAGATCAATTAGCCAACGTGTGACGGGGCTTTCATCGCGATTTCTATTAATGTCCTATTGGGGTTTCTTTGGGGCCGAAATGGCAATTCTTTCCAACCAACTCAAGAAGAAGAACGTGGTTATGTAAATTAGGAATTATATATGTCAGTTCACGGCATGCGAAACGCCATCTGTGCAATTAAGAGAATTAGGAGTGAATTGTTGTGTCTTCAACAAGAATATGTGAACTGTGTTGCGCTGTGCCCAACTGCGCATGCCCAGTAATTTGATATGAATGTAAAAAAGTGTGTTGTGAGTAAAAAATAAAATGCCAGTCCACTAGAAACTGTGTCGTGATTGTGTCATGAGAATAATGAAGGAGTAATTGCTTGGTCGACTAAAAGAGAACCATAATATGATACAGTGTTTGCACCATAAAATTGGTTATTGTGCTAGAGACTCTGGAGTCAACTGCTTAAGTGTTGAAGTTGACCCAACAATATATATATTGGAAGTTAGCAGCAAAGTCTATGTCCGGATCTATGTCTATGCGCAGAAGTGATTGTTAAGTGGGAAGTGAAGTCACTAAGTGGAGAGTTAGCTGTAAAGTGATTAGAGATAAAGTTAGAAGAAGCCTAACTCCGTGAAATAGCCTAGCCGTGCAAGTATTGCTGAACCAAAGGTGGGTTCGAGGTCATAAGGAATACTGTCGGATTAAAGTCACATCAGGACAGATACAGAACGTAGCTGATTATCTAGGATATAGCGATAAGCAGTTTTATATAAGCTATACGTAAAGGGCCTATATTTATTAGTGATAGAGAAATTAACCAATAAAGTTAGATTCAGTGGGCAAGTACACAACTATTTGGTACTATGTGTTGCGTCTTCTCATTCTAGATCAACTTACTTAATTATTATTGTTGTGTATTGTGTTTAAACTAAGACCTTAATAAACAGGTTTTAAAAATGAATGATTTGAGTGGTACTTCGTTCTTCCCCACAGAAACATGCTGCGTAGATAATGTAGAAATGAGGTCCCCACGGGCCTCACAAACGTTAACTTTTGACATTTTCTTTCATACATTTGATCGCTATTAAATATTAATTAAGTTTTTAATTATTAATATTTTGTGATTACAGTAATACCTTGACTTACGCAAATTCAGAGTTACGTGATTTTCAAATCTCGTCGATTCGTTTTTATTTTTTCTTCCATCCCTGAAATTCAGGAGGAATCAGTGCCAAAGCATAATGAAGTTGGTAATTTGATTATAGAAGTTGTCGCATGCAAATAAATTTAGAAGTAGATAATGATGACGTTCAAGAAATGCTGGATTCCCTTATATCAGGAGTTGACAATTGATGAGCTCTTAGAAATGTATGAGCAAGAGCAAGACACTGAAGAACTTGAGTCTTCAGACCCAGTTCAATCAGAAGATCGAATGACGGTTGGTAATTTGACAGAAGGCCTCAGTTTAATTGAAAAAGGGTTACACACACACACAAATTTCGTAAAATATATACTCCAACTAAGAGTGTATTTTTTCAGCAAAACAAGAAATAAAAAAATTATTAGCATACTACGAGGAAATTTAGCGGGAGAAAAAAAAAATCTTAGATCCGGCAAACTACTTGTTAGATTTCATGAAGCCTTTTACATCAAAATAACTTCGGTTTGCAATTTTGCATGTGTGTTATCTAAGATTGTGACGGGCTCACGCGTCTTTTCATTAACATGTCCTTTGGGTTCTTTTGGGGCCAGAATTAATGGCAACTCTTTTCCAACCAAAACCCAATTAGTGAAACTTGAATAAAAGATGCAAATTAGAAAGCTTTTAAATATCAGAAGTTAGAGTAAGCGAGGTGGCAATTTGGGGAACGTTAAGAGAGTGCGTGATTCAATTGTGAAGTGACATCCAACAGAGGCTATACCGTACATAGAGCTATTAGGTCAAAGTGCATACCATTGCACTTGAATAAATAAGCAACTTCCTTAAGGTTGGATCGGTGATCGAAGTTAAGGTAGGATTGACTATTTAATATTAGGACCTGAGATATTATTGGAATTGAGTTTAGGCATGTTAGTTATTGATAGTGATCCAGGTTAAGTTATTTCGATGTTATCTATATTGTGTGTTTTACTGTAGATTCTCTATATATACATATTATTATCTAATCTGTTAGACGAAGTTTAAGTTCTTAAAGCCATATTAAGAACATGGAATCCCCAGTTCTTTTTCTGTTAATCCTACACCCTAGCGCACGGCATAATCATGAGAAAGGCACCCGAAGGTAATTTCACAAAAATTTATTAAACATTTTTTAATCTTAAATTATCTCTTTGGCCCCGGCCCCAACTAAAAATAATTTATACGTATTTATATGTGAAATTATACCCTGACTTAGCGATTTCAACTTATGCGGTTTTCACTCAGTTCCATCTCTACCGCGGTATTAAGATATTTATTTATTGATATTAAGTTTTTGATATTTTCTAATGTGGTTTTTTTCTTCTTCTAGGGGAAAAAAACAATTTTAAAAAAATCAATCAATCATTTAAAAAGCCTTCGTGGGTCAATTTCTGATCCGCCGGTCATAGATTTACCATCAATAATCTAGGAAGATGGAGATCCATCTAACGAAGCTTCAATTTTCGAACTTTTTTATATGGAACAATGAAAAACCTAGTTAAGTTTAACACTCAGCTTTATTATTCCTCTCACGCCCCTTTTTTAAATTAAAAATTGAGCTGCTACCGTTATCAGTTTTTTTTTTTTTCAGGTTACTGTGTCCTGCCTGTATTTCTGACATCTTCAATATCGGAACGTGAATCATTATTGATCCATGAACTAACCAGCGATGTAATCTCGGTTGATAGTTCCATAACTGGTATTAGTTAAAACCGGGTTTTAAAAGGGTTTTGTTAGGGGGGTTGCTCATATGATACTTATCACGACATATTTGTCTTGTGGGTGTGTGAAAATTGCTATTGATTTGGTTATTTCTATGCACGATTATTTTACTTCAATATGTGTGTAGTGTATAATTTGGTTTTTAACGGGATTTTGCGTTATCTAGGAGAAGATTTTATCCCAGTTAAAAGAGGGCTTTTAATTTGTATATTAAGTGTAACACCAATAAAAATGCTCACCATAAAAAATTTCGTGGACATTTTATTTGATTTTTTTCCTTTTTCCAAGTTTAGAGTCCCGTGTTTTTTGTTTAGGTTTGGGGCTTATTTAAATTCGAATTTTCTTTGCATGTGAATGTTTGTCTCTCTGTTTTCGTTCTGGCAAAATTTCGTTTATAGTCGTATTGTCCATAGTCAGAATCACATTTCAACGAAGATTTTCTCAAAAGTGCTCCATTTTCTTATTTGTTTTGAAATTCATAAGGATACGAATTCAACCGAGATAATCTTGCAATTTTTTTATATGAGTAAAAACAAGGTGAGGCTAAGTGGCCGAGAGGTAGCGTATCGCGCTTCCACACCACAGGTACGGGGCTCTATCCTTGGGCTGGACAAGGTTCAATCAGGCTTTTATCCTTTCAGTGGGAATACTTTAATGAAATGCATGAAAATTTTAAAATTTTGTGTCCATCATTTGTGAATTGGCATGGCTCAATAATTTTCCACGACAACGCTCGGCTGCATTTTTCGTACAAAACAACTGAGAAACTAAATGTATTAAAACATGAAACTTTGCAGCCCCCAGCTTATTCACCTGATCTTTCGCCAACCGATTTCCATTTTTTTTTTTTTAACATTCAGGAAAGTTTTTAAGGGGTAAACACTATGAAAACGAAGACAGTCTGAACATTTCCTATCAAGGTTTATTGATTCCAAAGATCAGAATTTCTTTAAGACAGGCATCTATGCATTAAAATTTATTGGGGGAATGTGTATTAAAGGAAAGGGGGCATATTTTGATCAACTAAACCAGGGGTACTCAACCTTTTTCTGTTGGGGCCCCTTCAAATTCACCGCGGCCGCAACATGAGGGAAAAAATGGAGGGGGAGAAATGCTTTAAGACCAAATAATATTGGAAATTTAAAATGTGGAATTTTGATCAAAATATTATAACTCCTGTTTTGCTTTTTTTAATGATAATTTTTTATATTTTTATTTTGTCACTAACACTAAATTAGAAGCTTTTAAGAAAAACTCCTCCACAATTTCTGCATCAATAAACGGTTTCACATGATTATTAATAATATAACAAACTTCATAGAATATATCTCTTTGTTACCTCTGTGATATTACCACTGACAAAACACTTTGTTGCTTTTAAAGATTATTCAAGAAAGCCTATTTATCACCTCTTGAAAGATGATCTTCAAGGAAAAGTGTCATTGAAGATTCCTGTATGTTGGTATTTTTTAAATACAGCACACTTTAGTGTGACAAATCAAACAATTACTGATCCATATTTGTTTTTCACTACAAAATAGTTAACCTCCCACTCGTCTTAATTAGATTTTTTTTATTTCGAATATTTTTTGCTTGCAAGATACGAAAGATAGTGAAAAATTAATTCCACTCATAAAACGGTCGCTACTCCACTGATGTCTGTTATCACTAACCGTAAACGTTTCAAATAGAAAAAGAATATTATTTCGTACCCGTACACCACCCATGCAGTTTTGTACATTTACTTAAAAATTCGACATTTCATACGCACAAAAACCTAATTTAAATCAGCAATAATATATTAGGGGAAGTATATGATACACAAGAGTTTCTACTAAGGAAACTCATACAACTCCGAAAAATAATTTTCTTTAAGTAATAATCATACACATCCGGAATTATTTTCCTCCATTTATCGCTTGTTAAGAAGCAATTGAACTTTGAAAATTACTTGAATTGAAGAACAATTTCAAAGATATAGAAGCAAAATGTAAAAGAAAAAAAAAAAGAAAAGAAAAAGTGCACATGCATCAATACAACAATGAATGACAGCGGATCCAACATCGGAATCGATTACAGAATACTTCGAATTTCACAAAAGCTGTTGATTCAATGTCGCATGAAATCGCCAAGACAGACAAAACAAAGGGGATTTACATTGTAATCCCAGTACACGAACACTCTTTTTCAAAGCCGTCTCTTTCTACAACTGTTCAAAAGGTTGTAAAATAACACAGAAACAGCTGCACGATTCTAAAAAACTTTCATCGGTCTTTTGAAGATGGCCTCATTGGATGAATTATATTCTTTCTTTTTCAATAAGAACCGTGAAAAAGGGTTGATAAAAGCGAGTGAGTGCCCTTTTGATGCGTTGATTTACTCAAACGACGACCTTGGCGGCTTTTCAATCGTTGGGGGAGCGTGCCAGCTCTTGCCTCGTAATGGCAGGCGTGGTGGCGTTTAGGATGTTTGTTGCAGGCTGCACGCCCGACCAGAAGTTTTCCCAGAATTACCTCATTTTCGACGTCGGGACTGACTAATCCTTTGGTCTACATTGGATCATGCAGGATGGGTGAATGAAAGTGTTGATTTTTTTACACAATGTGTATACAATGTTTGTACACCCATCGCTACAATGGAGATTTTCGATAGTTTTTACCGGGTTTTTTTTTTATCTATATATTTCGTTTTGCCTCACAGTTACGTAATAAAACAATTAGTGGTGGGATTTTGAGGTAATTTATTATACTGCATCATTGGAGGAAATTATTTAAAAGAGAAGGATGATAAGAAAATGAGGAAGGTTAACATTTTCTCTTAAGTGTTCTCATAAAAATTCGTATTATAATAAAAAACTGAATACTTCTAAAAAGTGCCTGATCTCTTTCAAAAAACACCGGAGTTCCTGATTTTGAAAAGATAAATAATCAGATATTTCGAATTTAACGTTGAAACAATGCAGGGTAAGGTGCTAAGGGGCCTTCATTATTAAAAAAAAGTGTAATATTCGGCTCAGCTTGATATATCTCTGTTTTTTTCACGTCAAAGAAATCATTTGCTTATCCTCCCCCCCTCCCTTTAAAAAAAAAAATCGGAAACCGAAGCATGTACTTAATCTGTTCGCTGCCGAGTCCCGCGCCATTGCGGGACATGATATTAACATAAGAATGCAATCCCGTGAAAGTGTGGGTTGTGTGAGATGATGTCTCAATAGCCAATCCCGTGCTATCGAGGGAATAGCTGGTCATCAACATTTATTTCCCCATTCAGTTAGAGTGTGGGAAAAAAAATCATGTATAGGGTTGGAATCTCAGTGATCGCTTTTTTCCCCTACAGCAGGCATTTCGAACCAGTGGCACGCGTACCATTAATGGCACGTGACGCAATATTTTGGGCACGCCAACCATCAAAATGGTTTGCATTTTATTTCAAAATTACTAAGTTCGCTATGAAGTATTACAAACAAACACGAGTGATCGGTCGCGGGGCGGAGGGGAGCACATTCGTTTGTATTGTCTTGCCTTAGTTACGTCGTAGACTGCGGTTGCATATGAAGCAAAACTTGTCTAATCATATCATAGTCAGTTTCGTTGACAGAATTGTATTTTAAAGTTTATTTGTGTTTTATTTACGATTTTTAACTGTTATTTAAAATGACTAGTTCAGCAAAAAAACAAAAAGGGCAAGATAATAAGTTTAAGTGTTCTGGAACAGTGGTATATGCAGAACATCGTCTGTATAAAACGGCATTTTGAAACAAAGCACAAATCCGTTTGACAAAAAAAGTGAACCACAGCAAAAATAATTTATTGCTTAGAAACATTTGGTAGATGACTCCAATTCAGCATGAATTCTACTAAAAGTAACATCTGGCACAATCCTAATATAGTTATTTGTCTTCCAATCTGCATCAACAGAAGTCACACTAATGTTACTTTAATTTGAATTACAAGTATAACTAAAACATTTACAACGATACAGTACAAAAGGTATTTTTTCGTAGTAAATAAAGAGTTTTGAGATTTGTTAGTATTTAGTTTCGCAATAATTACAAATCAAAATTATTTGACGGCACGTTTATATCTCATTAAACACTTCTTTAGAAAACATGGCAGGTTGATCCATAAGGGTTCGCCACCCCTACCCTACAGTGACAATGAACGTGTTAAGCGTCACTGTTCACTTCCAATGAGGGTACACGTGTCATCTACACATTTATCGAATGATTTGCCTAAACACAGTCCCATCATTGTGAAAAACCTCCAATCTAGCTAGTGTCGATGTTTCATAAATGTTTCTTTTAGTATACGTGCTTAGGTCTTATTAAAAACGGTCACCCCCAAAATGTATTGGTGGGCACTCGCGATGACTTAATGCCCCATCCCTGATGTAAAAGATCAAAATCTAAAATAAAACGTCTGAGATATAAAGGCCATTTTTGAAATAAGATTTATGTGAATTGTATTTCTTCAGAACACAGTTATATAAAATCCTTTTCATGAGGCATAGCTACAGTATATATAAAGATATCATAATAAGTGGTATAGATTGAAGTTAAGGAATACCACAGAAATCTTGGACACTAGACTCCTTTTATTGAGAATTTATTTAGAATGTGCAATTCGAAATTTTTTGGCATGGATCCGGAAATATGTAGAAGCTTGGGAGGGGTGTGGGGGGGGAGAGGTCTTCCAATGTGATTAATTCGATTGCAATTATTGATTTCAACTCTTGAAAGACGATTAACATTTCTTCTTGTGAAAAATGTCTGACATTTTTCAAGGAAATTTCTATATGGATTTAAAAAAATGAAGTATTTTTAAAAACTTAGACATGCGTCCGGCATGAATGCTTATTAACGTTTCACTGTAATGCAACAAGAGGACTATTGCCGACGGGCCTCGTAATTTTGAACCATAGTCGACTAACGATGACGGCACTTCCTCCCCGAACTTCCACACCATTTTGAGCCTCGTCAGATTTAACGTACATCAGCCCTTCCACACGGCGGGTCTTCAGTGGCACTAGGACTCGAACCCGCATCTCCACAATGCCAGCACGAATCCATGACCGTGACCACTTGGCTATCCCGACCATACCATGTGTCCGGCTTGATTAACTACAGGGAAAATCGTTTAACATGAAACTGAGGGAACTGAAATATTTCTTTCGTGCTAAAAAAATTTCGAGTTAAAGGATATTGCACCCCCATTAAAAAAAGAACCTAGCAACATGTATTCAACGAAATTAAGCTTATTAGAGTACATTTTTTTATTGATATGTGTAAGCATGCATTAAAAAAAACCCGTTCAAACATTTACGTAATTTGGTCTCTTTTTTTATTGTTGATAAAGTTGAGTTAGCAATACCAAAATCTTTACAGATTTCCGTTTTCGATCAACAGTCTTAAGAAGCTCCATCTTCATCTTAAGAGAAATAGAAATTTGCTTTGCCCCTGAGTTTTTGCTATTGGGTTAGCAAAAAAAATTCGACAAAAATAGAAAAAATAATGCGAACCAAACTCACTGATTTTTACTCACACTGCGATATACTCGTCTCTTAATTTCAAAGCCAGATGTTGTGAGATGAGATGTAGGGATGGAGGATGAAAGTAGCTTAGATAAACAAAATTGGCTCGTATCACAGGCTATTCCGTGGGTATTGCAAAGTCATGTTAGCCTCCTTTCTATAAAACATGTGAAACGACCTCTCCTTCTTCTCACACCCTTCTTAAATCTAGCCTGAGCTGGTGTTTTTCCGTATTTTGTTCACTCCCAGAAGGGAAATCTTTTCGTGTTAAGAGAACAAAAAAGCATGAAAATACACAGTATTTGGTCAGGGCCGTTGTATTACTTAGGGTAAAAGCGTTTTCGCGCTAAACGTATTTCACTGTATTTGTAATCCTATTTACTCGTACATAATAATTCTGTATTCATATATACCAATATTATATATAACATATGCGCTAATTTTCCTTCTGCTTTTTCACCAAGAAATATTGTTTCTCCATTTCGACCTTTTAAAATTTGTTTATAGAAATTTAGGCGAACACAAAACAAATTTATTATTTATTTTTTTTTTATACTTTTTCATCAAACTCTCGAAAACTTTCTTCGATTCGCATTCGTTTGTTTCCTATACTAATTTTTGTTAAATAAAAAGTTTAATTTAAAAACAATAGAACATTTCTTCAAGAAATTCTTTTTTTAAAAAAAAGTGAATTTCATTAATTTCTCTTTTGTTTGTTACTGTTGTGAAATACATAAAACTGATTTCATTTTCGATATTTAAACGAAGAAGGCGAAAAAAACCGTGAGAATACGTCTGACTTTTCAATTAAAAAGAAAAAAGGAAAAGAGGGGGGTTAACTTCCTACTTCGTATCATTGATTGTAATCGAAGATGTTAATGAACTGGTTTCGTTATAAAAATGTCACCTCGCTAGACAAAAATGCTCCAGCCAAGATCTTCCTCGACTAAATCTTTCTCTCTTTCTTAGATTCATGAATTGACGTAATACGGAAGTACAAATTCAAAAAGTTCCTTGATAATAATCTTAGAATACAGCTACGAAGAATTAAGCTAAAGGAAAAAAAAGAAAAAGAAGGTTTTTTTAGTGTTAGTGAAAACTCTGAATTAACGTAAAAGAAGTTGGCGTTTTTAATAAGAAGAATTAAAACACTCAGTCCATTCATACGTCCAAGGGCAAGGAATTCATTTGCTGTATTGGTTTCTGTCATTAGGAAGACATTGAAATGCAATGTTACAGAAATACTTATATATATATACTTTTTCTTCTGACGTGATGTAACAACTTAGAATTTATTAGTCGTTGGTACATAAGGCTGCTATTCGAATCTGACACAAGCCTGACGAGGAAAATTCACTATAATTATTACTCCCACTCCCTCTCAATAATTGGGAATGCATGATTTTTAACAGTGTATATTATTCGTATTTTATTTTCTAACATATAATTGCTGGCTAGGGCACTAATATACCGAGTGTGTCCGAAACGTTTGACTATTTTTTAAAAAAATTTATTTCAAATAAACTAGCAACGATATTCACTCACGTTTTTTGTTGTTGTTATTCCATAAAGAAAAGAACAAAGTTTTTCTGCAATGTTTATTGAACGAGATTTCAATGTGCACACCAACAGTTGCGCGGAAAACATCGAATTTATTCAACATTTCTGGTGACATTCCGTGAAACACTGCAAATCCTGAATTGTAATTTGATTTTTCATTTTAACAGTGTTATAGGTGAACAATTTGAGAATTGGAATTGGAGATTAGTAAACAATGTTTTTCACTTACCCCTACAAGAAGGTCAGGGCCGGTTTAAGCTCATGACAAGCCTTGGGCACAAAAGATCTACGGGCCCCCTTGGCACTGGGTGATCGAAATTTATAACCAGAAAATCTGTTTACGTCTAACTTATTTGGTCCCTGGGCCCCTAAGCGCATAATGGATAAACCGGCATTGAAGAAGGTCCAAAGATGTTCTGAGCAGGGACGTATTAAGACTGTTTGAGGCCATGGGCCCAGAGAAATCTTAAGATTTTTGAGCCCTGGGCCCCTATGCGAAAGTACCTGAGAACTTTAAACCTGAGATCTTTAAAAGTAGACAGTACATAGCATGCAGGACCGTTCAAACGGTAATTTGAAACAAATAAATGTGCTCGACCAGTGGCGCACACAAGGGGAGTCCTCGGGTCCGGACAACCCTCAAAGCCCTTGATTTTTTTTTTGGATTGATTGTAATCCTATGTATGTAGTACGTAAAATTTAATTAAGTATTTGTTATTAATAATTAATTTTATTAATTAATGCTAATTATTTATTCAATAATTATTTTTTACTTCTTTTTGTTCCTGAAAATCGACAAAACTCAAAAGTATATGCTGGGTGGCGTGTTGGAGCATGTTACAAGAATGTTGATTTGCACCCTGCACCCCGCTTGAAAAATTCCTGTGGGCGCCACTGACAGCAGTCATCACATAATAATACAGTCTTACCACTTTTAACAGTTGACATGCAGTTTGAAATTCCCTCTTTTTCGAAGAATATGTCCTTGAATAATATTTGACCATAAAAATTATCTGGATCATGATCTTATTTAGGCAGAGTCGAGAAAGAAACAAAGCCCCTACCGAGGGTAAGGCCCTGATAGGGGCAAGGCTACTGGGCCCATGCCTTCAGATGTCCCTTGTTCAGAGAATTAAACGACCACGGGTTTGGACTTTCCACTTCTATTGGAACTTTCTCACTTCCTTATTCCGGTATGGCGGTACCCATTTACACTGTACATTTTTATTGCGGAATTAAATTCAATACAACTTTCTAAAGTTTGCATTTGCTCTTGTTGTGAGAACATTTTGAGATGAGAATGTAACAAAATGAGGACATTGTACCCTCTTGTTTGTATATCATTAAACAAATATTTTAATCTTTTCTTTAAGGAACGTATAAAAAACCGTAAGTGGAAATCTTTATTGTTTATTTTTAATTCATTTTTGGAAGTGTAGTCGTACTTTTCGAACACCCTATATTTTTAGAACTCTTTAAAGAAGAAGGATTTCTCTTAGTCAAAAAAAAGTATTGATGTTCAAGGCTTTTTTTAAAAGTATTTTAAAGGACTATTCAATTCAAGAATTGTTTTCATATAAATAAAAAAACTTTCGAACAATCAGTGAATTGACATAGAGAATGACTAGTATATTGTCTTTTCCCATCAAGGTATGGGAAATTTTCTCGAATGTTTTTATGATCGGGGTAAACGAGATATTTTTATACATTATCAGCATTTTAATAAAATAAAACTAACCGGTTTTATCTCATAGTTTGAATATAAATAATTTATCACTAGGTCAAGCAAATCCATTCCATTGTTCATATTGACAGAAATTTGATAAATAGAAATTTTAGTAATTCCTTTTAAAGTTTTTATTTTTATTGTTTTTCTGATTTCCTATTTTGTTTTATGCCTCGTAAAAATAGAAGATCATTAAAAATTTGTAATATACTCAGGATTGTTTTTTCTCTAATTTCCTTTTTTAAACCCAAAGCATTATTTTTAGAACCTAATTTTTTGTTAGCCGAATATCATGTGTATAACTGATACCTCAAACATCATTCATATATTGAGGGACTCAAAATTCTGAAACTTGTTATAATATATTGCTAATTAAAAATAATTTTCAGTAAATATTTTGAAATTATCCAGTATGCATTTTTAATTTTACAATTACAGTTCAGAATACTTAGAAAGGATTGCTATTAGGGGGCGTTCTTTTATGCTAAAGCCTTTTGATGTAATTCGACTTTTAAGATCTCCCTTCCAAGTCATTGAGTTATGTAAAGTTTTTATAAAATTATTGTACCTGAAATTGTAAATATTTTTATGAAAAAAAAGGAGTTGCATTGAGAGTGTTAATCATTAAAGTCTCTTAAGACATCTTGGAGTCCTGATCCTTGCGCCAAAGTACGCCCACTTACAACCCTTTTATCGAATCTGATGTACATACATGTGGCGTTCAACAAAAGTAATCAGTGATGAAATAAAGTTTTATTAAAAAATACATTTCTCACGTTTTAAATTTCCAAAATCACTTTGGTTATGTCATCACAAATAACTCTTAACAGTATTTCCTTTTAATACTCATCAAGCTTAAATACAGGGTGTCCGGGCTAAAAGTATCCAAAAGTAATGGCTTATTATTACGGAACTACCCATCAGAAAGTAATAAACTGTTCATCCATTGATTGGAAAACTCTCTGAGATTTTTTGGGTCTAGTCCGATCGGCCGCACGTGTGTGCATTATTCGGCAATCGCAGACGATAAACTTGTTACTCTGACTTCATTATTAAAGATGTGGACACCACAGCAAAAGGTGCAGTGCGTACTTTGGTTAACGGAATTTAAATCAGTCACGCATGTACAGCGACGTGCTCGAACAGAATGGAATGTTGTTACTGGCTTGCCTATTAGACTTATCAGGACTCCTACAAAATGAATCACGCACACGATCAACAGTGTCTTCTATCTCGAAAACTTAAGGATACTTGCCTGTTTGAGATACCAAAGTTCCCGTCTCCTTTAAAGTACTTTCCCATTGGTGGATAGATTTTGATTCGGAGGGTCGACATTCCATTCTGTTCGAACATGTCGCTGCACACGAGTGACTGATTTAAATTCCGTTAACCGAAATACGCACTGCACTTTTTGCTGTGGCGTCCACATCTTTAATAATGAAGTCAGTGTAAAAAGTTTATATCGTCTGCGAGTGCCGAATAATGCACACATATGCGGCCGATTGGACTAGATCCAAAAAATCTCGGAGAGTTTTCCAATCCAAGGATTAACAGTTTATTACATTCTGATGTGTAGTTCCGTAATAGTAAGCCGTTACTTTTGAATACTCTTAGCCCAGACATCCTGTATTATTCAAACGCGATTGAGTCATGTAATTTCTCAATTTTTCCGAGAATATGTCCGGTAATAACCATTGACGATTAAAATTATTCGGATCGTAATCTTACGGAGACCGAGTTGAGCCTTCTTCCCCTTCCCCGAGGCCTTTAATTTGGGACCAGATAGTCCATACCTTAATAAGTTCCGGAGTATAAGTATTTAAAATGTCTTAAAATACAAAAAAGCTAATGTATCTTATACGTAATTCTTGTACGAGAGATCTAAAAATTATATCTGGGGGCAGTGGCACACACAGGAATCTTTCAAGGGGAGGGGGGGGGGCGCCAGGGTTGAAAGTCCACATTTCATATCAGACCACAATACGCCGCTCAATGTATTCTTTTGATTTTGTCGCGCGATTGTTGGGAACAAAAAACAATAAAAAATAAAATATTGAATAAATAATTAGATTAATAAATAAAATTAATTATTAACCACAACTACTTAATTAAATTTTACTTGCAATAAACATAGGATTATAAGCAATTGGAAAAAAAATCAAGCGCTTTGGGAAGGTCTGGACCCAGCGACCCCCTCCTCCCACTTGTGTCTGGTGGTAAAACAGTTCTAAAAATACTTGTTTGATTGAAAAAGTTAGTTAATTTATCAATTTGGGAAGATCAGTTATCAATCCATTTATACCTTAGGTTCTCAACATGGGCGTTTGAAGCTCTAAGGGAGCAGTAAAAGACCCAGAGTAAGTTAGGAGGTTTTCAGATGGTATGGAGGGGCATGGGCAGATTAACCACACAAATAGAGTCTAACAAACACTAAAAAAACACGCTGATTATGTACTAACAAAAGTAAACTTTAATACTGATTACCTTATGTTGATTGTATGTATTATAATATTATATATTCGTGGCAACAGCTATTTCAGATTTGCAAATAAAAAATTGGGGGCTTTAAAAAAATATATTCTATTAGTTTTAGAATATTTTTTAACAATTTAATTCTTGCTTTCGCCATGTATTATGTACGCTCTTATTTCTCTGGAGGGGGAAGGGGGCTGGTATCGAAATATTCACTAGAAAAGGGGGCACCAGTACAAAAAAGGTTGGGAACCTATGATTTATACTATCGTAAGAAAAACTAGAAATCATGAAATGATACCGATAGAATGGAGTTTTAGCATTTATTAATATGCACGCGTGACACACGCGAGGTATATTCCATTCTCAGCTTTCCTCCGTCTTATCTGCTAAAATTATTCACACAACAGTTAAAAATACACAAAACTTTTATCTAACTGCTGCCTGGCGATGAATACACAACAGGAAGTGGAATTATACAAAAAAATCCTTTTCGATGTGAACTCAATTCTGTGCATGCCAAATATAAAAGGGATCACAAAGCGTCGTTTACCTATAATCGTGTTTTCACGTTTAATTTGCGCAGCTGCATTCCGGATGCTTTGTTTCACTTGTTCAACAGTGGATGAAGCCCCTGCAGCTTGCTAAAAATCACAACAACCAGATTACTCAGCGGACTGTCCTGTCACGACACTGTGTCATTAAATCGTCTTGGGCATGTCTGCAGTTTTAAGCTCTTTTTGCACAATTTTCTGCTCTCGGCTAACGACCGATATAAATATTTGTGTCGTGTGAACGTTACATTTATTGGTAACTGCTAGGGAAAGTTACCATGTTTGGTTATTGGAGTAGTTGAGAATTATTATTTTTCATAAATATCATTGAAAGGTCTGGATGTATCTTTAGACATATCGTATCTGTATCACGTATATAAGCCGAGAATTTTCGGAACACTTTTTAAATTTCAAGTAAGGAGATCGGCTTATATATGCGGATTCACTAATCTCGAAACAAAAAGCGTTATCTAGAAAAACGTTTTGGAGTACAGTAAGACCCCGCTTAACGCTGTTTCGTTTAGCGCTGTTTCGGTTTAACGCTCTTTTATTTGAATTGTGGGATTCCCCGAATTACTGTAGGCTTCCCGATATCTGAAGCAGTTTATCTGTGTTTCTTCTTTCCGGCGGTATTATACGAAAGTATTTTTATCGTTTCAAACATTTGTTGACGTTATTGTAAGTATAAATTTACATAATATAACCAGTAGCGCACACAGGAATTTTTCAAGGGGGGGATCCGGGATTGAAAGTTCACCATTCTTGTATCATGCTATTTTTGATTTTGTCGATTTTCAGGAACAAAACACAGTAAAAAACTAATTATTGAATAAATAATTAGCATTAATTGATAAAATTAATCATTAATAAAAAATATTTAATTAAATTTTACGTATTATATACTTAGAATTATAACCAATCGGAAAAAATCAAGGGTTTGGGGGTCCGGACCCCCAGGACCCCTCCTTGTGTGCGCCACTGAATATAACGATTGCTATAGTGACAAATATTATGATTTTTAGTTTTTATCATGGGGGATAATGAAAAACACTAAATAAAGCAGCAAGAAAAAGCAGAAGCAAATTTTGACAGGAGTTCAAAGGCAAGACGGGGCGTTATGGATGCCTTATCCACTTACGAACAACTTCTTAAAGAGCGCAAAAGGAAAACGCAAATTACATTAGATGCCGTCTTGATAAAAAGGCAGAAAATTGGAAATACTGAAGATACTGTGTGATCTGAAATGTAAACATACTGACTTAGAATTTTATTTATTTTTATATGTTTATTCATTTATTATGTTTCTATATTTGTAAGAGATACACTTTTGTTTTATTGTTATAAAACACATAATTAATAAATTTAATGGTAAAATACCTGGCCAATTTTCTACCCAACTTCCCCTAACCCCATTATTTACATGATGAGATAACCTCGTTTAACGCTGTTTCATATTACGCTCTACTTTGATGGAACGTATACCCCGCGTTAAGCGGGGTCTTACTGTATTTTGAATGGAGCTTTTATTCTAAAAGGGAAGAAAATGGTCACATAAATTATCCAAAGTTAGTATCAGAATCCGAGTTTTCTAATAGTTCTTAAAATTTACATTCACTCAATGGGATGTCTGAATGCATATGTTAATCATGCGCTGAGTTTTTCCTCCAGGGCAAGAGAAACATTGGTTGATGATCACTTGTCATATACGAATTTTTCTTCCCTTTCATTTACCAAATAAAAAAGTAGCTCACACAGAAAAAAAGATTAGGACAGATAATGGAAAAAATGGAATAAATGGAAAAAATGTGTTTTGGAGAGAGGTACCAGAAATATAAAAGCTATCATCGTTGGCATCTTACTTCGCAACATTTTTTTTTTGGAAAATATTCCACCCATTTTACCCACTTTGCAGCATATTTGGAAATAAAAGGGTTTTTTTTCCAATTCGGTTAATGTGCTGGTTTTGAAATTTGGGTAACTTTTTGAAGAAAAAACGTACTTTAGGCTTATACACGAATCGGCTCATATTCGGAAATATACGAGCTGATAAATATAAAAATTGATAATTATTATGATATGCAGTGGCGTACACTAGGGTGGGGTCTGGGGGTTCAAATTCCTCCTACAGTATCCCTTCTCCCTAGCCTTTTTATTGCCGCTGACCAGTTAAATTTGATAATTTCACAGCGGTCCTCGGAGGTGGTGGTGGGGGGGGGGGGTACGTTGATTGCTTATATTTTAGAATGATTTCATTTAATAATTTTAATTGAATTGCATTTAAACATGCGTTCAGAAATAGTTACCCCCAAAAAATGAATATAAAGTGATTTAACAAGGAATATAAAAGGATTTCCATGAAAAAGTCGCTCAAACCCGAAAGAAATATACCACAACATATTTCTATTTTTTAGCATACAGACTACATTCAGGTGCTTTCGTCTACGTGTTTTTAATAATGTAAACCCTCCCATAAAAGTTGACCGTGTACGCCACTGACAGTTTGTGTTGCTATAATAAGGTGTCTCTTCCCGAATTATACAAATTATTTAAAAAAAAACCAGAGTTCACAATAGTTAGACACTTACGAAAAGGATATTAAAAACTAGAAGAGTATTTTCTTTTTATTTATAATTTATGTGCAGACTTTCTTTAAGCTTTAAAGTTTTAACAACAGTAAACCTCAAAATTTTGAAGAAACTGTGAATTTTTTCGAAAGTGATTTAATCAATTAATTAAATTTATTAAGTACATGTAACGAAATACAGTTTAACGAATTTTGTGGTTTTCAGGATATTCATTCAATAATTACCCTTTCTATTTAATTTCATAATTTGAAGTTATAGAACTCTATATCTTAGTGCATGCCTTTGTAAAATATCCAATACAGCTGATTTAACGACCTATGGAAATAAGAAAGAGTAAACATCTCGTGCTATTACAAGGTAGAAAAACAGAAACATAAAAGAGAAAATAAATTATTAGAGTTTAATGTCTCCTTTCAAATATTTTGATGGATTTATAATCGTTTCCTGGTTATTGAATGAATTCGAAAGTTATCCTCACGAAATGTACATGAATGTCACTTTTTATATTGATGTTAAATCCAAGGATATTTTTTCTTTTTAATTGTTAATAACTGGTACCCGTTTGCTAGATAGATATATTAGAATTTATTTTTGTGCATTGTTACTAATGTCATTGTTTTAATATATAATTGAACAGAAATATTCTCAGAAACCAATCTTTGTTTCCTAAAAATGTAAAGAAGTGTCAAAAGAAGAAAGCAGTTGAATTTTGAAATCATACAGACCAATTAATAATTATTGTCTCAGTAGTTCTCTTCATTATTTTTTTAAGAACTGTGTTTTGAATTGTGTGTTGTGTCTGTAATTTAAAACAAAATTCCATTTAAGTATAATAGTACAGTTCTGCAGTAAATAATATCAATAATATCTTGAGGCATTTAATTACGAGGCATTTTGTGGTATTGTACATAAATCTACTTTAAAAGGTTTATTTTTACATAGACTGAAGAATATTTTAGGATGTATATTCGAAAGTTAAAGATCTTTTTCTTTTTTTTCTTTTTTTTTTTTCATTTTATCAGAAAATTAGAAAAAATATTGAAACTAGGTATTTTGTTTCACTTTATTTATTTTTTACTTCAACTATTTCTTAGAGTTCTTTAAAGAAATATATTTCTTAAGTAGAAAAATCAAGTTTCGAGAGTAATTTTAAATATTTTCATTCGAAACTTATTTTTCCGTTAAAATATCATTTAACACAGTATTTTTTTAAAAAATTTAAATATTTTTAAAGATGGAAGGAGGAAAGAGATAAGATAACATTTCTATGTAGGTCTGACGTAGAAAAATGCTATGTTGACCATAAATGTCGAAGTAAGAGTTTGTTCAAATATCATAAAGTTGAATAGTTCATATCAAACAAATATGATTATATTTTTGATAGAACGGATGGATATGCTAGTATAAAATAACTTCTAATAACAAAACAGAATCAGGAAAATATGTTGAAATAAAAAAATGTTTACCTGTATTTATACTATAATAGAAATTATTCAGGTTTAAACTGGTTTTCTTCTTAATTTTAATGTAAAGGTTTCATGAGACGGAAAAAATCATCTATTCATATTATAAGCAGATGATTTAGAAATCGTAGATGTAAATTCCAATTATGAGCTTTTCTAGAATTTTCTGACGTAATTCCATAATTGGATCTGTTTTTCCTTTATAAAAATAATTGTCGTAAAGTGGCTAATCATTTTTACTGTAAAACACACATAATTAATGAGAAAAAGAAAATAAAGAATAAAATTTTAAAACAATCACTTATTTGTATATCTCAGTTTTACATCTATTTTGAATTTTTCTCTATAATCGTAAATTTCAATGCAATGAGGTACGACCTTATTTCTTTTTAAGTACAAAAGATAATTGTAGGTTTTTCTCATTAGGAATAGATTCACAAGGAATGATCGAAAACTGTTTTCTAGAGGAAATTCTAAAGTGATCTATAAATGGAACACTTACCTACTTTTTTACAGGAGTCCTACAAAAACATTTCTTAAGTCACACTCTTCGTAAAAGAATGCAGAGTATGCTGTTGTTACTTGCACAAAAGTTTTCTTGTTTTCCCGTGTGTAAATCCTTGTTTTAAGAACTCTCGAGAAGAAATGGGTATTTCAGTTATTATCATTTTTCTTACATTTTGTCAAGTTTGCTGTCATAAAAATTCCATTCATTGATTATTGTTACAAAACGATAGTATGGTATGCTTTGTACCGGGAAGAATCCTCAGAATTCTCATAAAACATTAATTTTATGGAACAATAAATTTAAATGATGATTTAGAATTTTATATTTGCTGTAAATAGTCGCTGCCAAAGTTTATTTCACGAACGTCCCTTTCATTTCTATGACCACTCAAATGGTCAAAAAATCTCCAGATGAATGATATTTCGAAAATATACAAATACTAACTACATACAGTAGGCCACAAAAGTGTTCGTACACTTGCAATTTCTTATAAAATTTAATGTTTCCCACTAATAAAAATTAATATATTCTAATTGTAATTTTTTTTATGATATCTGCAACTTGTTCTTAATGGAATGACATAATTAATTTTTTAAAAATAGTATAACTATTTTTTATAAAAATTAATTATCAAAAAGCTACTAAAATATTACGTCACAAAAGTCTTCGTACACTTAACAAAAATCTCAACTAAGCTTTAAATATTGTATTTCTTTCTTAATTTAGTACTTAGTAGGATATCTTTTTAGTGTCCACAACAGCTTTTAAGTGTCTTGGTATAGATTTAATCAGTTTTTTGTAATTTCTACATTAATTTTTCATCATTCTTCTGTGATTATTGTTTTTACTTCACATTTTGTGTTTATTTGCAAGTTTTCTTTTTTTTTTACATCAGAATTTCTCCAAATATGTTCTGCTGGGCTAAATAAAGTTATTGAGGAGGTGGTTTCATAATTTGGGGACAGTTATAGAGACACCTGTGGCGTTCATTGAGAGCAGTGCGCTTGGCGTCATCATCCTGTTAAAAAATGAAGTCGTTTCCAATATCCAAATTTTGGGCGGATAATTTAAAATTTCTCTTTAAAATATTTAAATATAACTCATGATTCACAATATCAACAAAAAATACCAAATTACCTAATTCTGTGGCCGATTTACACCCCCACGCAAGAACACTTCTATCTCCATGTTTTATTGATCCAACTAGATTTTTGAATTAAGTTTCAGAAATTTCAAAATTGACAGAAAATTGATTAGGATGGGAGACAATTCAACATTTTTGGTTCCGATGGGCCTATAATAGCTTGTAAATCAAAAAATAAGGAGTTTAATCCCATGAATTTATGTGGAACAAGAACTCCTTCATTTCCATGCTTCAGCATGGAAGTGAAGGTGTTCTGGCGTGGGGGTGTAAATTCGCCTCAGAGTTAGGTATTTTTTTTTCTTTTTTCATGGTATTACGAATCATGAGCTCTATTTAATTATTTTAAAGAGGAATTTTAAATTATCCGCCCGAAATTTGGATATTGGAAATGACTTTATTTTTTAACAGGTTAATGACGCTCGTCTCATTGTGCGCCATTGGTTAATCTCATTGTGCGCCACTGGTGTCTCTATAACTGTCCTCAAATTATGAAAACACCTCCTCAATCACTTTATTTAGCCTATTAGAACATATTTAGTGAGATTCTGATGTAAAAAAAAAAAAGAAAGAAAACGTGACAAATAAACACAAAATGTTAAGTAAAAGCAATAATCACAGAAGAATTGTGGAAAATCGATGCAGAAATTACAAAAAAACTGATTACATCTATACCAAGACACTTAAAAGCTGTTGTGGACACTAAAAGATATCCTACTAAGTACTAAATTTAAAAAGAAATACAATATTTAAAGCTTGGTTGAGATTTTTGTTAAGTGTACGAAGATTTTTGTGGCGTAATTTTTTAGTAGCTTTTTGATAATTAATTTTTTAAAAAAATAGTTATACTATTTTTAAAAAATTAATTATGTTATTCCATTAAGAATAAGTTGCAGATATCTTTAAAAAATTACAGTTACAATATATTAATTTTTATTAGTCGAAAACATTAAATTTTATAAGAAAATGCAAGTGTATGAACACTTATGTGGCCTACTGTATTAAGTTCAGCTAGCGTTGATATTATTCTCTCTCTCTCTCTCTCATTACAGTTCTTTTCTCCAACTGTAAAAACATATTTAGAATAATTACAGAAAATGGCAACATAAGCAGCATAACTTTAACAACAAACGATTATATATGAGCAAATAAATTAAATATTCAGATAAACTAGAGCTACATGATGAATTAAAGCAGACGATAATAATATGGAAGAGAATTTTTCAACCTAAACAACATGTATAAATACTGTATAATTTAATTAGCCTATTAAAAATTAATTCAGAAGAAAAGAAAAAAAATTTAATTAGAACTAAATATTTTACAATGTGAAACATTTACAAAATTAATTTTAAAAATATTTTTTAGAAGCATTGAACAAATTTAAAAATAATTGAAGAAAAAGCAAGACAGTTTGATATGACGCAAAATAAATAAACAAAGATTATTATTTTTTTTATTTGTTCCTTGTTATAACTGTATACATATATGTGTGTGTTACAAAGCTAAAAAAAGTATTCAATCCTAAATCCATTATTAATAAAAGTTTATAATTATTCATTTTGCTACTTATCAGCCTTTGTTTTTCAAGAAATCATTGAATCCGGCATCTTCGAACGATTTTTTAGGTTTCGAGGTATTTTTTAATACCTTTTTATTAATAAAGAATTTGGAACTTCTATCCATTCTGTTCCTTAGGATTTCGCTAAGTATTATTAACAAAAGAAGAAAAGTTGGCTAGAAAACTAGTTAAATCCCACTTTTCCAATAAGCAGTCCTCTGTTTGTAATTTTTATACGTACTACAGCATCTATTTCTTTATTCTAAAATCTGTATTATAAATTCTACAAATCCATATATTAACTTTGTTATTACCGTATTATCTGAATTCAGTGAAATATACACTTCCTTATTCCAAAATACAATTTATGCTATTATATTTGTTATTCATTGATTCAAAGTTAAAATGGTAAAGAAATTATTTTAGGTTTGCTAAAGGGTATAAAAAATTACTATACACAGAAGAATTTTAGTCTCAGAGCATCAACTATTTATTTTAGATACAACACCATTTTTTGATATTTTCCTTTGTGATAGGCGTAGTAATTTTCCTGAAAAACTGAATACATGTGACTGAATTATTGAAAAACCATGACCTATTCTAATCCCTCCAGCTATATATCAGTATTTCCTCTCGAAAGTTCGATATTTTTCGTCTTTTTTGGGTATCACTAAAATATTTTAAAAAATTGTAATCAGTCTGATTGTGGGAACTTAGAACAATTTTATTTTATTAATCACTAGTGATGTTAAATAAATTAATGCATTTCATAACTAGATAATTAATTTTAACTAATGTACTAAAAGTATAAATATTGTACTGCAGTATTTATACAAATATGTCTTACGAACAAATCACTACTAAAATTGAAATGCACAGGAGGGTCTTAAACTGCTTCAATAAAATAAGAAAATTAGGAGTATCTACGATACAATCTCTCAGGAACTTGAAAACACATTCACTTCAGAATAAAAAAAAAATTTCGTAAAGTTAAATTTCGAAGATGAGCTTTCAACAGTGAAAAAAGAAGAAAGAAAACACAAAGAAATATCACGGGACTTTTTCTTTTAGAAGCACGTGGAATTATTACGTGTGTGCGAGACACGTCTGAAAATCTTAGTTGCGAAAAAAATCATAGTCGCAAACGAACAATAACACACAACCAGGAACTGAAAGAAGGCTCTCCAGTCTTTTTAAACTGTGAATGTAACCTTGGACATCACTTATAATTTGCTTTACATTTTTCTGTAATCTTAATGGGATTGTACAACTTATAATTTTAAATAATCAAATTTTTGACTTTTGGGATTAATATATTTTTCAAACATTCTGAGTGAAAAATGGTTCAAGGTACTGTTGTAAATATTGGTTACCTTGACAGTTTCTAACGATATTAAAAACCTGTATAGTTCAACTCAATTCTAATAACAAATAATTGATAAATAACAGTGAAATAAATAAATTCTTAATATGTATGCTATCATATTTCAAAAATTTCAATGAAAAAAAATACCTTCATGAATATTTTCTAATATAATGAAGGTTTTCATTAATTCTCGCGTACTTTTCTAGCTCATATTTCTTTTAAATGTATTTAAGAAGAATTAAGTGTTTAAAAACAATCAAAACATTTCTAGTAGAGTTATAGTGAGAACAGTAAAATAAATAAATGCTGAATATGTATGCTACCATATTTCAAAATTTCAATGAAAGAAATACCTTCATGAATATTTTTTAATATAATGAAGGTTTTCAGTAATTCTCTCGTATTTTTCCTAGTTTATATTTCTTTCATTATAAATGTATTTAAGGAGAATTATATATAAGAGTTTAAAAACAGTAAAAAATTTCTAGTAGGTTTGGTTCAGTTGAGATCTTTTCAGACGCAACTATGTTCTTGTGACAGATCTTGTAATTTTCTTGTGGTCATGGTAGACAAGGTCATGCATTCATGGGCAGCTCTGTCATGTCACGGATTGGAGTCTTGATCCTATTGAAGATCCGGATTGATGCACGTTGAATGTGTCGCGGCTCAAGGTCCCCCTGTTGGTGTGGAATGAAAGTTTGGAGGGGGAAAGCACCTCAGGTGTCGTTCTGGTCACTTGACCGGGGTTTAAAATAACGAGGTCCACGTCGCCAATAGCCCTCATGTCTTTAGAGCACTATGTATAAATTAAAATCAAGTTAAATCAACTCGAAATTTATCTAAGAGGAGATTAATGTACATGCTCCCCTGCCAATATCAACACCCCACTTTTCTTAAAAGATTCAGGGATTCAATTAAGGTATTTATACGAACAATTTTCATTCTGTAAAAAAGCTTTGGTGGAGCCAGGATCTCGAATTGAATTCCACCTGCTCTGAAACTGAGACAGAAAACACCGTGACTCATTTCTAAAAGAAACAGTCATTGATCGCACTTTTAATTATCAAATCACAGGAAGTCTTTTTGCAACTCCTGTGGGAAAAGTGAAAATGAAATGTTAGTATTCATAAATATTCTCGAAAAGAGACGGCGGATTGCTCATTTCCCTTCTGGGAAATACATTTAACGATTCGTAATGACGAGGGGGAAAAAATGAAAGCAAAAAAATCGTTTTTTACATGATTGAAAACTTACAAAACACGCACATTTTTAGGGCTAAAATTATTTTAAATAAATAAATTAAATGAATTGTGTGATTTCTCTCTGTGGGTTAACTTATCAATGTAAATATCTGATAATCAGAAACACGTGTATGTATATCAAAAATTGTGTAATCGACAAATTATCGTATATTGTCAAGGATATATATTTTTTTTATTTTGCACACTTATTGTTTCCCACGAGAAGATAGACAAACAAAGAGTGCTGATAACATCATTTCACTTCATGTATTGAAAAAGTGAAATGAAACGTACAAATACGATTTCCGGATTAGAAATGTTTGTTTGACGTCATACAAAATCGAATGATGAAACTTGTGTAAAAATTGTGATCAAATAAATTATAGATTTAAAAAAAAAACTAAAAAACACGCTTCTATAGTGAATCGAACTAAAAAGTAAAAAATAATTCTTAATATAAGAGTAAAATGACTAACGAGAAAATTAATGTCATTGGGGTCAAAGCGTCGGGTGCTCGGTATTGCGAAATGCAGAGTTAGTGTAAAAATGTAGTACAAAGCACCCCATGCTTTGACCACAATGACATTAATTTTCTCGTTAATTATTTTATTCTTATGTTAAGAATTATTTTTTACTTTTTAGTTCGATTAACTACAAAAGCGTGTTTTTTAGTTTTTTTTTAAACTATAATTTATTCAAATACAAAGTTACCAAGAATAATAATGCTCATAGGGAAAGAAAATGAGCTTCATTTAATAGAACAAGTATAGTATAAGAATTTATTGTTTTTAATTTTGATAAACCTTTCGAAAAATCCAAAAGCTTGATTATCTTTACTGAATTATCAAATTTGAAATTTTATTTAAATTTTACAAGCAGAATAATAAGTATAAGCTTAATGTCTCTGTTTTGAATTCATTGGAGAACACGTGATTACATTGGTCATGTGACCGTCATGAATTAAGCCTATTTATTCTCTCTGCTCTCTCTCTCTCTCTCTCTCCGTTTCAAATCATCGCTGTTACTCCCACACTTTGCTATGGATACAAGTCTACGACACAGCTGTTAAAACACAGCGACATTTAACTACTAAGCTACTACATTAAATCATATTTATATTTTGCACAGTTTTACAGATAATAATAAAAACAGAAAGAAAAATCACATATGTAATACAGCTAAAAATTGATCAATCTCGTCTCTCGTTTGCTCTGTCTCGTTGTTTATTCATTCTCTCTCGGAAAAAAACTAATTTTGGTCTGATTCTTATTTTTATTACAAAAACAGTAAGAGGGAAATAGCTTTCTCAACAATGAACACAAGATATATCAGTAAATGTTATTACAGTAAATGATTTTTAACTGCATAATCAGATGTATGACGTATTCTAATCAAAGTTAACCTTTTACTGCATATCGTTTTTCGGTTCTTCATATTTTTCGCTCTTTAATCTATATCTCTGAGAAAAGCAACTCACTCATCATGAGATCTTTGGAACTATTAGACCTGGGACGGATCTATCCGCGATCCTTCAACTAATCCTCTTGGGAAATCTTTGGGCTATCAATTCGCGCTATTCACAACTAATCCTTCAGAAGAAGAAAATCGTGATATTCAAATTAACTTACTATATATCGTCGAAGTTTTCTAGCTTGAATAGAGAGTAGGAGAGGAAATAAACCAGAAAACAGGTGAGACTGTTATTGAAGGTATCATATGTGAATTATTGTGATTAAGATATTTATTAGGAGGAACCTTTAAAGTGACGATAGTTCACTGAGATTCAATTGATATTAGATTAAACCGGATGATAGGTTAGATCCTTTATAAAGTAAGGATCAAGTTTGATAGTCTCCTAATCCTTCGGGTATTACCGCCGTTACTCCACTTTCGCGGTTATCATCGAGGCATTCTCTTATTATTATTAATTGGATTTGAGTCTTTGTGTCATAGGATTTGAGTCATAGTGTGATAAATAAATAGATTGATTGGATCATGTCGAATGTTTCTTCCCTACCTCCCACATATCTAGGTGCCCAAGAGAGAGGTGGCAACCTCTCACAGACCTACAGACTTAAAATTTGGTAGGCATGCTCCTTGCGTTGAGCAGAGATTCACTTAGAACACGTTTTTAGAAAATCAACTCCAAAGAGTAAGTGGAGGTGGTGTTATTGGCAAAAACTCCCCTTTTTGAACTATTTGACAACAGACTTTAAATTTGGCAAGCAATTTTCTTTTGTTGAGAAGGGGTTATGGGGAAATCAGAGCCGGTTTATCCATTGGGCGTTAAAGGCGGTTGCTCAGGGGCCTAGATAAAATGAACTTAACCAGATTTTCTGGTTATAAATTTCGATCCGCCAGTGCTAAGGGGGCCTGTAGATCTTCTGTACCCAGGGCCCGAAATGAGCTTAAATTGGCACTGATGGACCTCACCGGTGGTCTTCGGCACTCTCACTTTAAATTCGATTCTTCTTCCAACATATAGAGTGGCAAAAGTCCAAAATTGTGGCCAAACCTCCTAATTTTAAGGGGCATTAATAATAGTGGCTAAAGGAATACAAGTTGACAGTAGCCTCAAGCCTAATATGACACCCTGTTGAGTCCAGCTGGCATGTATGACTCTTCCGTTTAAAATACTTTACTCTTTTTCAGGCATGAGGCCAGTTATCAACAAATGTTGGAGGACCGCCCAAGAAGTTAGACCAATAAGCCATTTCGTGGTTGGTATTCGCTATTTTGGCACAACTAAAAATACATTAATTTAAAGTAACATATATTTTAATGAACTTTTTAAATTGGAGTGAATCATTTTTTTTACTATTAGAAATAAATTACCTTAGTTAAAAAATATTAATTTTTTTTTCTATTAACAATTTTTACTATACCAAACTATAAATGTAGTACTTTTCTTTTTAATAATTTTCTCTTTAAAACGTACGATTTTTAAGATTTGTTTAGAAAACTTTTAAATATTACATTGATTTTTATTTTACACTTTTGTTGGATTTTTGGCATTATTGTTGCGCTCTGTCAATAAATTTGGATTCGAGTACAGTTATATCTTTATCTTTCATTCTATCAATTATGTGACGAATATTTAACTAGGTTATTTATTCATTTTTTAAACAATATTGTATTATTTTTTATGACATAACCATATTCTCTCACTGTGCCAGTTTATCCATTGGCAGCCTAGGGGCCCGGGGCCTGGAAGGGCCGGAATAAGCTGGATTTAACCAGATTTTCTGGTAATAAATTTTGATCCGCCAGTGCCAAGGGGGCCTGTAGATCTTCTGCGCCTAGGGCCCGAAATGAGCTTAAATCGGAAATGGCGGAAATCGATTTCCAGAAAGAAGGAGGAGGGGTAATGAATGCAAAAGAATTGTATCTTTCCGTTTTAGAAATCAAAGTCCAGTCCATTTTAAATCAGAGGCGACGGTTATAAGAATGTTTTTGAATGCAATTGAATACTTAATGTGTGTTAGGACTTAGATATTAATAACTTAAATACAATATGTGATCATAGTGTGATACTTTGTGGTGCACAGGGATTTTATAATTGTTTTCAATAAAAAAAAAATGTGATCATACAACTTAAGGAAATATGACGATGGGTGATAGTTTTATATATTTCCAGAAACTGTAGGATGTGCCCACATTTCAAACAGTTCACTCAGAAAACTGTGGTATAAAAGAAATTGCTAACTTTAATATGACATGTATTAAAAAAGAGCGAAAAAGAAACATTACAAGGATAAAATAATATAAAAAAGAAATGAAAACTGTGTTACGGGCTCAATTCATATGAAATCATAGTCATATGATAGCTGCCAATCAGTTCATGAATTCATGTGATGTCATAACCATGTGACAAATGCAACACGTGTTTCTATCCAATCAGTTCATGCGCTTCACAGTTGCCAACTTTAGCTTTTTACAGAAATTTTCTTTAAAAAGTTCATATTTGTTAACAATAATAACGCTCATTAGTACGCAAACTACGCTTGATTTAAAAACACATGCATAATAAAACTATTTTTACTTAATTTTGAAAAATTCTTTAAGGAATCTCAATACTTGAACATCTTTACCCAATTATTAAATTTGAAATTGTATCTAAATTTTACAAGCAGAGCAAGTACAATTCTAATAAATTATAGAACACGCAGTACCGTAACCTACAACCCCGCATTGCGGGGGGCTCAAAACCTGACTGCCGCAAGTACCTACCCTTTTAAAATCCAACTTGGGGGCCCAAAACCTGGCTTTGTGGGGGGTCCCAAATGTTGTCCGATACGCCACTGAGAACAATTGATTGTATTTATCGTGGGACCGTCGTTAATTTAGTCCATTACATTTTCTCAAAGATTAATAAACAGCCCAAATTTGGTTTGCTGTCAGTTTTGGAGTTTTATCGTACCTGGAGGTATATTAAGAGATCCAGCGAAGTTTCTTTTTTCTTATTGCAATAGTACTACAGACAGTGGCGTAATGTACACTCACGCAACCCCCGCACCGCGGGGGGCAGGGTTCTAGGGAGGCCCAAAGCCTGACGGACGCATATTACATACTTGGGCTTGTGGACCAAAAAATTTACTTTGCAGGGGGGGGGGGGTAAATATAACCGGTTCGCCCCCTGCTACCGACCCTATGATATATAACTGCTTGAATATTTAGTACTTAGTGATAAACTTGAAAGATATTCAAAATACAAACATGTCTTATCTCATGAATATGCAGGGACGTCTTAAGACTCTTTGAGACTCTGGGCCCAGAGAAATCTTAAGATTTTTTTGAGGCCCTGGCCCCCATTCAAAAGTAGGCACTACCTGAGATCTTTAAAAGTAGACAGTATCAGTGGTGTAACGTACACCCCCGCATCTGGAGGGGGCAAAAAGGGTTTTGCAATCCTTCGTAAGATTCTGCTTCCCAATATCTGACTTTGCAGAGGGACCCCAATATTCTTCGTTACGCTACTGGACAATATATAGCATGTATTGTCAAATACTCGTTCAAAGAGTAATTTGAACTAAATAAATGTGCTTGAGACTCACAATCTCAAAAACCTTGGCACATACCGGCTCGACTGTTGGCCACATTTCTACTAAGTAAGTTGAATGATTGTGTGTTTAAGGTATCCGACTACGTTTGGAACCGAAATTTTAAAAAAGCGCATAAATGGATAATTTTCGTGATATTTAGTGTCACTTAGATTAGAATACATGTATAAAATGGTTTTAAGGACATTTTGACAAAAGCAATTATTTAAATACAATATTTCGGCAAAAAACTAACTTAGAAAAACCTTTTTTCAAAATGTTCTCTTTTTGTGAAAAATGCTTCTATTATAATAATATTTTGCCTGTCTATAGCTCAAACCTCTGTACAGAGGCTCAACTATGATTTTTGAAAAATTCACATTATTTCCAGAGTTACAACCCATTGAAATAATTATCGGCGTTATTTTCTTAAAATGTCTCCCCTGTGTTGTCGTAAAACATGGACAAACCCACTTCTAAGTTATGTATTTCAAACATTCTAGTTGAGCCTCTGTAGAGAGGTCTGAGCTATATACAGGCAAAATATTATTATAATAGAAGCATTTTTCACAAAAGGAGAATATTTTGAAAATGGGTCATTCTATGTTCATTTTTTGTCCAAAAAATATTGTACTTAAATAATTTTTTACTGTAATACTATTCTTAAAACAATTTTATATACATTTCCTAATGTAAGTGACACTAAATATTATCCATTTATGCGCTTTTTTAAAATCACGGTTCCGAACGTAGTCGGATACCTTAAGGTATTAGATTTAGATCTAGACATGTGGACAACGGGCATCACGTAATAATACAGTCTTACCACTTTTACTAGTTACCATACAGTTTGAAATTCCCGGTTTTTCGGAGAATATATACTGGAACAATATTTGAATATTAAAATTATCCGGATCATGATCTTATTAATATAGAGCCGAGAATGAATCGCGCGGGGCCCCAACCTTACTAGAATCTCTCACTAGGGTCGAGGCTCATGTCTTAAGACTTCCTAGTGAACATAACGCATTTGCTGTAAAGAATCTATATTTTTTTTATTTATAAAGTTACAATTTTTTTTTATTTTGAGGTTTATTAAGTATAGCTATACGAAAATTAAGACAAATATTTTTCTTTCCTAGAGAGAAGAAATAAGCAAATAGTTAAATCGATAATTCATTTTGGCATAATTTAAATACTCAAATGCTGAAAACAAATATAACAAGCTTTACATCGACTGATGCAGCAAGTTAAGCACAAGCATTTATTTGGAAATGCAAGTTATAAATGAAGTGTAATCTTCTTTCCGAATCCCAACATGTTCATACCCGAAAGAGAAAAGAAAAAAAGAGTATTTCGTTCTAGTTTCAGAAGATGATAAAGTTCTTAAAGATGACGTTTATTGCTCACCTCCCTCAGAGCTTCTGCTATAAACATTGAGAAACGCAGTTGGAATACCAGAGATTTAAATTTTGTGATGCCAATCCTATGTGCCTTTTTGTAAACAGAAAAGAAATCAGCTTTAAATGTATAAGAATAAGAATTAATATTCCTCGCATTATATCATTAATCGTTAACTAAATAAGAATTTTCAATGTATCTAAATACAATTGAAGAAATACTTAAAATATGAATAAAAATTGGAATATACGTAAAAAATTTTATTGTTATTTTTTGAGAATTACAGAAAACAATGGAGCAACTTCCATTGTAAGAATGTTCAAGGATTAAAAAATTATGTAAATTTTGGATACTTTACCGTTTTGCTGCTGCAGGTGATTAAGTCGCCAAAAATGATACAACCGACTCCAAACGGAATATTCTCGCTGGTAACCTTTTACCACCACATTTTCAAAACAAGGCGTAGTCTTTTCATATCAGTAACGTCTTTCTCATAACATATCAAAAATGGATGAAAAACCTATGAGAACAAATATTCATTTATTTTTTTATATGTTTTTTGTATGTTGCCTCCAATAATGCCATCTTGGCGATATTTGCGCCAGCGAAACGGAAATGTACCAAATTTTGTTGTTAAAGGAATATCATTATAAATCAATAAAAATAATTTAATTTACATTCAGAACAGTTATTCATTTTAAGGTATTGTACTTTCTATTCTTTATGAAATAGCATTTTGTCTTTATTAATTGACAGTCATATTTAATTTTGAAATATCGATATAGAATAAGGAACTTACGTACTATCCCAACAATTGGCAACACTATTAATAATTCGTGAAGTTGGCAACCCCGATTTCCTATGTGTCGTACGAGCTGAATTGGCAACCAGGTGCTTCGTTTAATATAATGTCGCCTATAGGTTGCGATAATATGTAAGTACCTAGAATCGAAGAAAAAAATACATTCGGCAAAATAATAATAATAATAATAATAATTTGGTCTAAGTTCCCCTTTACGAAATAAAAACATTATCCTTTGAAACATTAAGAAATATATATTTTAAGTATATAGTAAACATAATATCCAACTAATCTTTCTTTTTGCCGTGAATTAATTTTATGCTCCATTTGTGGAATCGGATACAGCAGAAGTGAATTGCTATATGAGTTTTGTTTGATTATTCTATTACATACACTATGAAAAAATAGTATAAATTCAATAAACAGTAACTGTAATAGATTTGAACCACAAACTGAAAAGACTTTTTTCTTCAGTTTGTATAAGAAGTTGCTTTCTAAATTATCTACCAAATATCTCTTGCGATCCAAAGCGTGGGAGATCGTCGATAAAGAGGACTGAATAAATAAAAGGAGTTAGAAACACTAATGATATATTTCGAATCCACTCCCGTCCAGTACTTTTCTGAATTCAAAAAAAAAAAAAAAATTTGAATGCAGATGAAAACGGAAATAAAAGGTACTGTATGTAAATTGCCTGTTATTTTAAATGCGAATTATATGTTATTTTAAATAATGCTGGAGAATATAAAAACTATTCACAAAGAAAACTACTAAGACTGTACAAAATTATTTTTTCTGATAAATTTTCAAAGAAAATCAAAACAATTCAGCCATTTTTTTCCCTTCAATGTTTTCATTAAATGCTTTGATTAAATAATATAAGATTTTATAAATGATTTCGACAATGGAAAAAAAATCCACTTTTTTTACAGAAAGAAATTCCGAATGAATTAAATTTTTCAAACACTCGTAACTTTTTTTTTATTGAGTAACTTCATTTGTGTTAATTTTTAATATGTTTTTCAGTTAATGATTTTTTTTTTCAGATCTTGAACAAAACATATTTAATAAAATAACAATTATTCAATCCAATTCACAACGCGCACACACAAACGACAACTTTGCTTTAAGAATTTTATTACAGCCAAACGATCTGAAAACTAAAAGAAATACACATTTTAAATTTCGAGAGATTTTAGGATATACAACGGTTTTATAATATTTGTTATTTTTCAATGCTTTCTTTAAATTTAGTTTTATTCTAAAAACATCGAAATATCGAATACAAAAATTGCATAATAAAAGCGAAGTATTTTAGAATAAATAAATTATAGAAAATTTGTTATTTTACCGCTATTAATCATTAAAAATCTCCGAAGCGGATTTTTTCATCTAAATTCTTCCTTCACAGTTATAATAAATAAACTAGTAAATAAATATTATTAAATGTTTTCGTGTCATACATATTAAAGAAGAAGCGGAAAATATAATTTGTTTAGTCTATTCTGGGAGGCCATTCCTTAAATAAATATTCCAAAGAGTACTTAAATCTCTAGAAGATGAAAACTAGTATTTATGTCAATGAGATACTATCGATTTCGAAACAACAATATCCCTGAAATATCTGATTTTTATTTATTTTTTTATTCAAAAATATTCCTTTATGGTATGTTAAGAATAGAAGGCAACTACCAAAGGATGCATTTTGAAGACCATGTTCAATTCGTTTCCTTTTTAAGAGTGGAAAGAGAAGGTACTTTACTTTTGTTTTTTCTTACATTGGAGTAAACATCTAAATGCAACCTACAGAACAAAGACCTCCAATGTACTCGAAATGATAACAGTCCAGCCTTCGTAAAATGTAAATCAAAATTGCCTTGTGCTGGTAGATAAGATATATCCCGTTCCTTCTTTTTTGCACTCCTAGTGACAATGCTAAACGTGCTTCAAGATTTCTCAAAGCATCCATATTCATGATGTTCTCTCTCAGTTCAAGGTTAACCATCTGATATCTGAAAGACCTTTCATCTTAAGCTTATTTCTGTATACCTCTTTGTTCAACAAGGTGTTCGGAGAGTCTGTTTCGCAGTTTAGATTTTTACTTATGTAAACAGATGTATTCTTTTAGCGAACAAAAAAAGTACAACAATCAAACGTTTTAAGGCATCTACTAGTTGAATCTTGGACATAATGGATAATGATTCTGAAGTATTTTTAAAATATTATAATGTATTAGAAAAGCACTGAAGAAAAAGTTAATGAAAACATTTAAGACATTTTTGTTGTGTATCCACTGACAGTGGATTTTTGAGGGATCTATTTTGGTAATTTAATGCTTGTGAAAAATAGTGTGTATTTGTTTTACAAAGTACTGTCCATCGACAGCCACCGCTTTTCCCCATCTTTCTGGCAGCATATGGATTCCGTGTTGAAAGAACAACATCTTTTAATGTTCCAATCGATCCAATTTTTCGTAACTTCGTATGATTCGAAACGCTGCTAAGTCAGACCATGTTTCGTGAATTGGAACAAGTAATAATTCAATTGAACAATATCTGGTGAACACATGGAAGGAGGAGTAAAACATCCAATTTCAGCGTTTTTAAGTATTTTTTAACTACAAGAGCAACATGCGGTCGAATTAGGGACGTTTTAAGGCACGGGTCAACTCACCCCGAGCCTATGGCCTCATCTCGTTTTCGACTTGGTTTCAATAAGAGCATGATCCAAATAATAGGAATATAATAGTTTTCCTAAATCATCAAATGTTATTCCCAGACATATTTATCCGAAAAACTGAGAATTTCGAACTATATGCCTAGTGGCAACCCTTACAAGACTTCATTAGAATGACAAGTCCTTCGCCTGAGTCCAGATCTATAGTTAATCCCATTAAGTCGAAAGGCGGCAGTCGATTTGTGCCTAGGTTTGTGACATTAAGAACCACACACATTTATTTATTATGGCTTACCGTTTGTACAATTATTTGACTACGTAGGCTCTATACTGTCTATTTAAAAGGATCGCAGGAGGGCCTTACTTTTACATAAAGATCCAGGGTCTCAAGAATTCTTAAGACGTCACTGGGTTGAGTTGTCATATTATAAATTACTTTATTGTGCCTTTTGCTCGAATAGAGGACGTTTTTCCTTCAATGGGCCGCTCAAACACGTTAACTGTACTCGCCAATTCAACAATGATGATTCCATTTGGTTGAAAAAGCTCACAGTACACAGGACCAAGCTGTGTACCAAGCTTCACCAAATACAAAGCATGAGCTTCGAACCATGAATATGCGGCCTTGCCAAGTGTTGCTGCATGACCAAGCAAACTCCGTAATTCTCTACGCTTAGGATAGTCGTGGTATATCCATTTTTCATTGCCTAGGACGATACGATGCAAAAAAAGAAAACCTTTCTTTTTTCACGACGAAGCAAATGTCAAAAATTCCCATTCAGCATCTCTTTGCTTCAATTCGTATGGCACCCGATTTTCTTTCTTAAACATTTGGAAACTACTACGTGAACAGCATTTAACGATTCAGCAAGTTCATCTCGCACTTAACATGAACTTGGTCAAGTAATGCTTCCAATTCCTCATCTTCGAACATTTTTGGTTGATCAAGGAGTTTTTTTGTCAACTGTATCGAAAAAAAAATCACTTCTTTTAAAGTTTCGAAACCAATACTCACACGTTTTTATCGATAGAGTATGTTCGACACACTCAAAATTTTTTCAACAGCACTCGATGACTTCCAGCAGTACATTTTTTTTAACACTAGAATATACGTTGTACAAAGTTACAGCGTCTCCATGAAACCAAGGATCTTCAAAAATATAATAGAATTGTGAGAGGCTCGCCCCTCTCTCTCGGGCACCTAGATGTGAGGGAGGTAGAAAAGAAACACTCGACATGATCCAATTAATCTATCTATTTATCACACAAAGAACAGACACAATTTCAACTCATAATAGTGAGAAAATGTCTCAATGCTAACTGCGAAAGTGGAACAACGACGATGAAACGCGAATGATTAGGAGACTATCAAACTTGATCCTTACCTTAATAAAGGATCTAACATATCCACCGATTTAATCTAATGTCAATTCACTCACAGTGAATAATTATCACTTTAAAACTTCCTCCTAATGAGTTATTAATCTTAATAATTCAAGTATAATACCTTCAGTAGCAATCTCTCATCTGATTCGAGTATAACTCCTCTCCTACTCTCTATTCAAGCTAGAAAACTTCGACTATATATATAGTAAGTTAATTCAAATATCACGATTCTCTTCTTCCGAAAGGTTGGTAGCGAATAACGTGAATTTATAGCCCAAAGATTTCCCAGGAGGATTAATTGAAGGAACGCGTGTAGATCCGTCACAAAATCTTTTAAAATCTCATGAACAGTGAAATCCTAACATTTAAGTATATGAGCAGGACAGGCCTGATCTGCTTTGCACCAAAGACGCTCAATAAAGAGCCTCTGGTTTTGTTGAAGGCTAAGAGCTTTGTTGTGGCCATTCAAAAAGAGTTAGGGAGCTTTCTGCTGTTTTACAGGAATAGTGAGTTGGTGAGACCAACGTGGTCTCGTTCCAAGTACAACGGGTGGATTGGTTTGACTCTCCAAAGTCTTAATTCCCTCCTCTTAACTGAAATTTCATTATAGGTTAGTGTTTTTATATCTTCATACAAATTGTCAGCTGAGGCAGTCTTGGCCAAGGTATCAGCTATCTCACCATTCAATCCTATATGGGAGGGGAAGAGTTAAACACAGATTGTAAATTGTATGTCTGCAACTGTACCCTAACTGTAACCCCTTAATTTCCCAGAGGTGTCACAAAAAACTCTTTTAGATTCGCCAGACTTTATTCTTACTGAACATAGCTAGAGTTACTGGAAAAACTAAACAAGAGAATATGGTATTTATTCAAAATTTGGATTAAAAACTCTTTTGATGGAAGATTGGAAAAAAAAATTAGAATATTCTTAGCTACACCATGAATATTGATTTCATTGTATGTATATCACACAAATACACGGAAAATGAAATTTTAAATTGTGAATTCTTTATTAAATAGTAAAAATGCTTTTTTTGCTATGTTTTCCGAATGAAAGAATTTTTTTTTTTTAAAAAAAGGTTTGTGTTTGTATATTTTTACTATATTATGAAATAGACAAATAATAGTTCATATGGAAAATATTAATGAAGTCTTTAAATATTTAATACCAATGTATATTGCCATTGAAAATCGAAAACATAAGTATACTTAAGGAAATAAGAATCCTATATTTGTATTTCCAAAGCAAAAAAATTTAAGTACCATATTTACGGTAAAGATGACGATAGTTAATTTTTATGGTATATTTTATCCTCTAAAAAAATTTTCTTCAATATGAATTACAATATTAGTTAATTATATACAAACCAATATACTTGATTGTAAGTTGAACAAAATAAATGCTGTAAATCAGTCTTATTATATATTTCAAACTATTTATTACGGCATAAGCCTATTTAACTATCAGGATTTTTTCAGTCTCAGTCTGCACTTAATAAGTACTCTTATCTGTATTTAATCTTTGCTATATATAATCTCACAAAACAAAACTATTCGTTACATCTTTCCAATAAAATAACTGCATTTCCTGAGCAGACGATTTTTTCAAAAGATACTGTTTCAGACGATAAATTCGTACACATTTTATTGTTCCAGATGTCATTCGGAATATAGTTTGTATTTAAAACCAGAAATGTATCATTTCAAACCCTGCTATTACCTCTTTTTAGTACATGAAAAAGGCGAATAGCTTATTTAATCCTTTTCTTTTTAAACTATTCTCGAATTCTGTCCCTGTAATGTCTTTATGAATTACTTGGCGAATTTTCCATTTTAGAAACAGGATTATGTCGCATTACTACCGGACTTCCCTCTTCGCTAAATTGATCTAAAGAAAAGATCATTAGCCACCCAAAAAGAAGATTCTAGAAGGAAATGTGATTCAAGCACGAAAATGGGAATCCGTTTGTAAAACACCAAAAATGTTAAAGCGAATTTAATCTTTTTAGTGAAGAAATTCGAAGAACTTAATTCTGTTAATAAGTTCTAATGAATAGATTAGTGGAGAGACAGTTTAATACAGTTTTGCTCTAGTAAAAAAGAAAAAGAAAAAAAAGAAAGAGAAAATGATTTCTCAATCTTTGATAGAAAACAGTAATGAAGTAATTGTATTTCTTCTTTTATTAATCTTTTCTTTTTCAAAGTTATAATTAAACGTAATTTAAAGGCAAGAAATTCTTATTTCGAATTGTTCTTTCAGATATATTTTATGAAATATTTCAAAAGCGTTGATTAATGCAATTTCCATA
>BMAV01009827.1:144830-200810 GCA_019973955.1 Trichonephila inaurata madagascariensis | reverse complement strand
GAGAGAGAGAGAGAGATTGAAATCATTTCAAGTAACATTCTGGTACAGTGGCGTAAAACGTACGCCCCCACAACCCCCACATCACGGGTGGACCCAGCATTCTTAAGGGACACAAAACCTTTTCTAAGCCCAAGTTAGTACCCCTTTTAGGATCCGGCTTCGGCCCAAAACCTGACATTGCTGGAGAGGGCTAATATTCACCGTTACGCCACTGGCGTAGCTAGTCTTGAATGGGCCCTGTATCAAAAATCATCGGGGGCTTTTGGGGAGAGGCCCTAACATTTTACGATTTTTTGCTTACTCATGTTGAGGGCTCTGTAGCTTGGTTATTACTGATACAGCTGATACGGCGGTAGCCCCTGCTGATAGATACTTTTTCAATATCAAAATTTAAAAGAAAAGATTGCGTGCTCGTTATTGGTAGTTAATAAGGTGACCATATTTTTTTTACAATGAAAAGGAGGACGTTTAAAAAAGTTTAAGAAAAAGTTACAACGTAAATATATAAAATATTTTATTAATTCAAATAAAAATACACTAATTACGCTTTCATTCATTTTAATTATTTACTCAAACAAGTATTTTCCCATTGAACGATTGTTTTGTCAATATATCATTTTCTAATACATCGGAAATTTTGGAGCAAAAAAATATCCTTCTTACTGAATTTTACGGTACGTACTGCAGCTACAATATGAACATTTAATTTTATTTATCACTTTTCCAAAAATAATTTCCAACTGAAAAAACTTTTTCAACTTCTGCATTAGTTCCAGGGCAGCTAAATTATCATATGGAAAGCGTTCATTTTTGAAGTGGTTAAGTATTTCCACCCATCTTTTGTCAGTTTCAGCATGCTGATTTTCCAATTGTTCCATTTTATTAGAACTTAAACATACATTTAGTCTTCGAATTTCTTCAAACAGACAATTGCATCGATTTTAACATTGGGCATTTCTTTCGATAAAAACTCAACTCGATTTTCTATATCTACTCAATTTATTTTTGCGATGAATACCATTGAAAACTGTTATTTCCTGTGATATTTGTTTCAGACCATTCTTCGATATATTGGAAACAGGTATATTGGATTAACAGGTCAGTTTTTTAAAATATTGAAAAGGAGGACTAGTAGGAGGGCACTTTTCGAGGAAGGACAGAACCTATAAAAGAAGGACGGTTGGTCACCTCATAATTAGTCACTGTAATTTTCAATAAATTATCAAATTAATTCGTTTAGTATACATGGCATACGGATATTTTCTGAAGTAGTCATGGCATACATGTGTTCTGAAAGGTTAAGCTTACCAGTTAACTGTGTATATACGTGCGATGGTGTGTGTAAATTTGTGATAATACATACAGTAAGACCCCGCTTAACGCTGTTTCGATTTAACGCTCTTTTTTTTTCAATTGTGGGATTTCCCGAAATTGCATGCATTAGGCTTCCCGATATCCGAAGCAGTTCATCTGTGTTTCTTCTTTTCTGAGGTGTTATACGAACGTATTTTTATCGTTTCAAACATTTGTTGACGTTATTGTAAGTATAAATTTATGTAATATAACGATTGCTATTGTGAGAAATATTATGATTTTTAGTTTTTATCATGGGTGATAATAAAAAAATACGAAAATAGAGCAACAAGAAAAAGCATTTTCACTTGAAACTAAAATGCAAGTGATTAGAAGATTAGATACTGGTGAACGTCAATCTCACATTGTTGCTGCATTGAATTTGGCAACTTCAACAATAAGGACCATTCTTAAGAATAAAGAAAAAATACTGTCATCGACAACCACAACTACGACAAGCTCTGCCACTAAAATTACCCGTTCTAGAAATAATAAAATAGAGGAAATAGAAAAACGACTTTCTCTATGGATTGACGACGAAATTGAACTCAATATGCCATTAAACCAAGATATTTTATTCCATTTTTATTTCCATTTTATTTATTTTTATATGTATATTCGTTTATTATATTTCTAGATTAGTAAGAAATAAATTTTTGTTTTATTGTTATAAAAAACATAATTAATAAATTTAATGGTAAAATACCTGGCCAATTTTCTACCTATCTTCCCCTAGCCCCATTATTTACATGATGAGATAACCTCGTTTAACGCTGTTTCATATTACGCTCTACTTTGATGGAACGTATACCCCGCGTTAAGCGGGGTCTTATTGTACTTGTAACTCAAATGTTAAATTTATGTGGAAAATATATATTCATTCTACTGACTACGTTCGAAACCGTAATATTGAAAAAGCGCATAAATGGATAATTTTTTTATATTTAGTGTCATTTGAAGTAGGATATACATATATAATCGTCTTAGGAATATTATGATTAGAAGAAATTATATTTAAATGTAATTTTTGGGCAAAAAAAATGAAGAATGACATACTTTCAAAAATTCTTTTATGAAAAATTCTTCCATAATAATATTTTGCCTATGTATAGCTAAGCTTTCTATTCGAGGGTTGGGTTAGGATTTATGAAATTTAGAAATGGATTTATTGATATTTTATTAGAGTAGAGAAAGTTTAACAGGTAGAGCACCGGTTATATTTTTTCAATTGATCGTAACTCTGAAAATTATGTAAAATTTCCAAAACTTTTAGTTCAGCCTCGGTATAGAAGTTGTAGTTAAAGTAAAATATTATTATTACAGAAGCATTTTGTGTAAAAAAAAATTTTTTTGTTTTGAAAACTTTCTTTTTTTCTTCATTTTTTGCCAAAAAATTGCATTCAAATATTTCTTTATTGTAGTAATATTTATAAAACAATTAAATACATATATTCTAATTCAACTGACACTAAATATCAAAAAAATTATCCATTTATACGCTTTTTCAAAATTACTTTTCCAAAATGCGTAGTCAGACAGCCACCTTAATTATAAGCATATGTGATTCAAATAAATTAATATTCCCTTCTTTCTCAGAAAAAACACATAAAAAAAATGCCTTTTTTTTTCGAATAGTTTTCTTACGATCTTAAACAAACAGCTTGTTGTTTCGAATAATTTCATTCACATATTTTGCACAACTCTAAAAAAGAATCTTTTCTTCCAAGAGATTTATTATTCAAGCTCTAATTCAACATTAATCAACGTTTTTTTACTCTCACCAGCAGTACATTATGCAGAAAGCCAAATCTGATCGCCATAGAACCATCACATCTAATTTTTTTACGAAGTTTAATAACCTCTTAATGACCGATATGCATCTGGAATACTTTTTCGGCGGGAAAAAAGACACTGCTGATACAGCTCTCAAATAACCTCATCAATGGAGGCGTCACATCCTGGTCGATTAGTGAGTTTCAGGTAATTTATAAAAGAAGAAAAAAAAAAGGAAAAGATTATCTTTTGGTGGTTAATGCTGAGAAGCTCTTGTGTGGCAAATGACACATAAAAAAAAATAATAAAGTTGCACAACTACTAGCGAGCGACGTCAGAGCTTTAAGTCTTTTGTAACCCTTTACCCAGGAGGATTTTACAAATTCAGACTAGCCGGCGCGTGTGCCCACGCTTTTGAGCTGTCATGCTTCCTGATGACACTTTCTATTCCAATGCGGTTAAGTGTTTCGGTAATTTATTTTCTGTTACTCTCGACTACGCCTTCTGCGTGACTTTGTCAGTGGAAAAACAATTGTTGGTTAAAGTGGTTTTTTTTACTTCTGCATCAAAAAATGTGTGCTGCGTGCGATTTTTGTAACTACGGTCTGGGCAGAATTCGAATATCTTCCTTGAAATTTCTACCAGAAAGGCGACGAAGCTATTTAAAACTTCAAGGGGAGGGGAGGACACCATCTTGAAATTTTGATTTTTGATCGTAAGCGGGAAAAATAAAATGTACCAATAATCGCGATCCACAATGGACTAAATTCATGTGACGTCACATTTACGTAGCATCATGTAGCATCGTTATCACATGATGAATGCAATTACAAGTTTCCACCAGCAATCAGTTTGTGCGCTTCACTGTTGCCAACTTTTGCTCTTTGCAAAAATAACTTTCTTTTAAAAAATAAATATTTTTCAACAATAGTAATACACACAGGTAAACAAAATACTCTTGATTTAAAAGTACACGCGTAATATAAGAATATTAATACTTAAACTGCTTTCATAAAATTTGAAATTATGCCTAAATTTCATAAATAGAACGACAAGTACAATGTGAAATTGCCCCCCTCGGGTACCCTTCTCCTTGATTATTAGCGTGAGCTAGAGGTGTAGTATTAACGAAAGAACTAGAAGATTCCATTGATCTTAATTTGTCATTATTAAGGCCTTCAAACTTAAGCTTCTAACAGATTAGATAATAATAATATATGTGAGAGAATCTACGATGACAAAACACACAATATAAATAATACCGAAATAACGTTACTCGGACCACTATCAATAACTAACTCGCCTAAGCTCAATTCCAATAATATCTCAGGTCCTAATATTAAATAGTCAATTCTACCTTAATCCGATCGCCGATCCAATCTTAAGGAAGTTGCGTATTTACTCGAGTGCAATGGTATGCACCTTGACCTAATGGCTCTATCTTCGGGATAACCTCTGTTGGCTGTCACTTCACAATTGAATCACGCACTCTCTTAACATTCGCCAAATTGCCACCTCGCTTACTCTAACTTCTGATATTTAAAAGCTTTCTAATTTGCATCTTTTATTCACGTTTCACTTCTTGGGTTTTGGTTGGAAAATTAATTCTGGCCCCAAAAGAACCCAAAGGACATGTTAATGAAAAGACGCGTGAGAACCGTCACAACAAGTCTGATGTCAGTTTTGAATTCATTGGAGAACACGTGATTGCATTTATCATGTGACCCTCATGAATTTAGTCCATTCAGTAATTAAATCAAAGTTGCCTTTGCCAAATAAGTTATGCACTACTTGCTTTGGGAAAAACATCGCAAATTTAAGCCACGATCAAATGTAGAAACACAGACCGTGGTTACAATCGTGTTGTCTATCGTGGCTGGTGAGTTGCCGGTTCTGTTCATATTCGAGTTCTGATGTCAGTAAAGACGTGCTATGTAGAGCAATGGTCTCCAAATTTTATGGATCGCGTACCCCTGAAATGAAGATAATTATAAGAAAAGTATCCCATTCACTACACACATACATATATACTAGCAGTTACCAACCCACTTCGTCGGATATGTCATGATGTTGTGTGACTATATGTGCGCATTCCGCGTCACGGGTTTGGGTTTCGAATCCCGGACCGGGAAAGGTCGGCTCAGCCTTTCATCCATTCAGTGGGTATAGATAAATGAGTACCAAACTTGTTTGGGAACTAAACACTGAGGGTTTCAAGTTAAACTGACCTCCTTACCGACACATCTGCTCATGCACCTCAGTGTCCAAAGTCATGAAAACTGAGATGGGCACATTTGGACTTGGCCCTCTATGGGCTGTTGCACCACTGAGTTCATTTTAGTTTATTAGCTGTGGTTAGCGGATCTTTGCTGCGGCGTAACGGAAAATATTAGGGCCCCCCCTTCCTACAAAGTCAGGTTTAGGGCCCCAAGAGGGATTTTACAAAGGATTTCAAAACCATTTCCTTTGGGTCCCCTAGAAACCTTGCCTCCCCGCGATAGGGGGGGATGTACTTAGGGATAGCGATTCTTTCCGAAAAAGATCGATTTTTAAATCTATTCGAATCGTAACCTGATGAATCGATTCACAAAAAAATCGAGGTCCAAAAGATCAATTTCTAAAAAATCGATTTTTTTTTTCAAATCTGCATTTACAATATAAATATTAATCCATTTTATGAAAAACAAGAAAGATACCATAATAAACGATCTCTTATCAGTAAAATCAGGGAATTTTTTAGTTCAGGGATTTCGTGGCAGTTACAATTATTTTTATTACCATATCAAAGTATCAGGTATAAAAGAAGACATTTATTTTCTAAATGCATTTGTTACATTAAAAACTTTAGATAATAGATAATGTAGCTTATAGTTCCCAATGCTTAATATCTAAGCTTTTTAAAAACAACAGTCTGTCAAGTCTACGTGTATTCAAGCGGTTCCTGCTCATCAATTGCGATGTTGTCGGTAATCGAAAAAAGGTGTTCACAAGGAACAGATGATCCCACGATTCTCATATACATCATGGCTATTGTGTGAACGTGATGATAAATATAGCTTTTTTGTTCTTGCCAGTAAAGTAACCCTTTAACCGGCAACACCGTACTATAACGGGCTTTAAAGATAGGGCATTCAACTAATTGTAAATAATTTTATGATTTTTACCAAAACAGAAGAAATCGAATGTTGATTTTCTAGGATGAAATATCAGTTCACTGAATCGATTCAGTGCTACATATCTATTCAAAAAATCGATTTTTTTTTGGCCTGCGAAATCGATTCTTCGATTAATCGACTTCAGATCGCCATCCCTAGAACTACTTTACATCCCTAGAACGCCACTAGATCTTTGAATCAGGCAGTTCTCATTGATCGTTTATTAACGTCACACTTCGAAGCAACATGTTAGGCCGCGGTAGCTGAGTGGTATAGGTATCGGACCGTGGCTTGCCTTGTCACGAGTTCGAGCCCAGTACCACTAAAGACCCGCCGTGTAGGGCAGCGATGCACGTTAAATTTGTCGAGAGCTGAAACATCCTCCCGTTGGTGTGGTGTGGTAGTTAAGAGAGGGGGGTGCCAGCTCAGATGTCGTCCACGTCACTTGACCATGGTTCAAAATTACGTGGTCCGTCGCCAAAAGCCCTCGTGTAGCTGAACAGTGCGACGTTAATATTCAATCAATCAATCAATCGAAATAACATGAGGACTATTGACGACAGGCCTTTTAATTTTCAACCATGGTCAAGTGATGACGAAACCTGAATTGGCAATCTACTTTTTAAACATTCACGTTACGTGGTCTAGATTTGGGGAATGGGATGATACCATCTTTAATAATGATTTTGTCATCTGACAAGAGTTGAAAATTACAAGTAAGACCGTTTTACGGCATGGGCCAACAGGGCCTATAATTTCTTCTCGAAAGCAGTCCGAAGAAGAAATTATAGGATAGATCAGGGATGGTGAATCAGTGGCACGCGAAACAATATTTTTGGCACGCCAACCATCAAAATGGTTTGCATTTTATTTCAAAGTTTACTATGAAGTATTACGAACAAACGCGAGTGATCGGTCGCGGGGAGCACACTCGTTTGTTATTGTCTTGCCTTAGTTACGTCATAGACTACAATTGCTTATGATGTAAAGTTTGTCTACGTATAGCGTAGTCAATTTCATTGATACAACTGTACTTTAAAGTTTATTTACGTTATATTTACGATTTTTAACTGTAATTTAACATGGCCAGTTCAGCAAAAGAACAAAAGTGCAAGATAGTAAGTGTAACAGGGAATTTCAAATTTGGTGGATAGAGAGAAACATGGCATGGTTAGTAAAGGCGACAAAGCGGTGTGTGTTTTATGTTCTGGAATATTAGTATGCAAAACGTCGTCTGTAAAACGGTATTTTGAAACAAATCACAAACCCTCTTGTCAAAAAAGAGTGAATCACAGCAAAAATAATTAATTGCTTAGAAACCGTTTGGCTGACGACTCCAATTTAGCATGTATTCTACAAAAAGTATAACGTCTTACAATCCTAATATAAGTTATTTGTCATCCAATCTGCTACAACAAAGTCATACTAATGTTAATTTAATTTGAATTACACGTATAAATAAAACATTTATAACTATACAATGAAAAAGGTATTTTTTCGTGGTAAATAGAGTTTTGTGTTGATAGTATTTAGTTTTATTTTTTTTCCCAAAATTATTTGACGGCACGTCTATACCTCATTAAACACTTCTTTAGAAAAAATGGCACGTTGATCCATAAAGGTTCGCCACCCTGGGATAGATATTACTAAATGAGTTTATTCCTTAAGTGAAGGGAAAAGGAAGGAAAAAAACTGAAATTTTCAACGTAAATAATTTTTTTAATTTTTTAAAAAAAGAAATATGAAAAAAACTTTACTAAATTTTATTTTTATGAATAAAATGAACATTATGAGAGAATATTGACAGCGTAGACTGAATCTGGTTGCGCATGGAGCATTTCGAAATACTTTAATTATTTGGTACAAATAAAATTAAAAATTTTAATACCTCAGAAACCATTAAAGATATTTTGACTGAAATTTTTACATTGACATCTAGTAACATATTACACATTGTGAAGTTGCCCCCCTCGGGTGCCCTTCTCCTTGATTATCAGCGTGAGCTAGAGGTGTAGGAATAAATGAAGAACTAGAAGTTTCCATGATCTTAATATGACTTTATTAAGACCTTAAATTTATACCTCTAACAGATTAGATAATAATAATGTATGAGAGAGAATCTACGGTGGATAAACACACAATATATATAATACAAAAATAACGTAACCAGGACCACTATCAATAACAAACTCGCCTAAGCTCAATTATAATTCTATCACAGATCCACATATTAAATAGTTACTCCTACCTTAATGTCGAATGGAGTAGCAATCAATCTGATACTAGTTGCAGTTGCGTTTCACCGAAGTGCAATGGTATGCACCTTGACCTAATGGCTCTTTGTCACGGAATTCCTCTGTTGGCTGTTACTTCACAATTGAATCACGGACTATCATAACATTCCCCAAATTGTGCCACCCCGCTTACTCTAACTTCTGATATTTAAAAGCTTCCTAATTTGTATCTTTCCTTCACGCTTCACTTCTTGGGTTTGGTTGGAAAAGAGTTGCCATTAATTCTGGCCCCAAGGAACTCAAAGGACATGTTAATGAAAAGACGCGTGAGCCCGTCACAACATTTCTTGCAAATTTGAAAAAAATTGATTTTGAAACTCCACTGTACCTTTAAATAGAAGACATTATTCTACTTTTTTTCGTTGCTAAAGTATTAAGGTACGCGGAACTTCTATTTAAATCAGGGTCGTAGCTACATCCATATCAATTATACGGGGCCCCAACACATGTAAGCATGAAAATCGTAATATGTAGAGGGGCCTAAAAATAACGCTTCCACTAAATTTTGATACAGGGCTCACTCAGGACTAGCTAAGCCATTGATTAAGATTTAGACATTAATTTGATTTCAGTTTTAACTTGCATCGTATTCATCCCATTGATATTTAATTATCTGTATCTTAATAATAATGAAAATGGGGAAATATTTTAAGAAGCTCCAAAAAAATAGAATTTGCTCTATTCTTTACTATTTAATACCATATTGAATTATTAATATAGTTATTTTTAAAAATCTCCTCCTCCCAACACCTGCATTAAGGATTTAGATATTGATTTTTTACGCAACAAATTTTTGAATGGTTAAGGCTTATCTTAGCGTCCTAATGTTTTTTCAGATAAAATTTTATTTAACTTTTTTTAATAGTACTCTAAATCAAGTTGTGTGTCTGAATTGAATTTTTTTATATATATATAATTCTATTATTTCTATCCTAAATTATTGAAAATTAAATTTTTAATTAAAAAACAAGAAAAAAAGTAAATTTAGAATTTTCCCATTAAAAATATTTTCATTTTCACATTAAAAATCGAAAAACTCAGATAACTAGCCAAAAAAAAATATTTAACTTAAATAATTTGGCGAGAAATTTTACGAGTAGTATTATGTATTTAAAATTCACTACTACATTGGTTTATAAAGAATGCCTTTCATTAAACTAAGACTGGCAATTTCTTACATATTTTTTTTAATCAAATGATAAATACTTATTTCCTTTTATAATTTAAATATATTCAATGATCTCATTCAATTCATAATGCTCTACTTCTTTCTTACATGGATTTACTGTTACCTGAATACCTGTGAGTGATCTTCAAAGTCTAAAGCGGCTTACATCTGTTCAACAAATGTTTATTAAGGATTTCGGAAAGGGGATAAAGCCACATACTCAGAAATGAAAATTCAATATATTGTTTCGAATCTTGAGTAAAGAATGCCTAAAATAGTGTAAATAATTTATATCTGGATGTGTAATATGTTAATATTACTCTCTGTGTTTATTTTAAGCTAAAATTGTAATATTTGCAAGCAACGCCGTTCCTTACATTATAATAGCGATTCAATCGAAACTTGGCGATATGTTGGCGATGAGCCAAGTCGGCATCATTTTTTGGCAACTATGTTGGAGACTTAGCGACCGTTTGGAGCGACTTGGCGAACATATTGGCGATCCTTTTTGGTGACTTGGTGAACATGTTGGCGATCATATCGATGCTTCTGAAAATTACTGAAGAAATCTACTAATATCACGATCTATAACTTAAGCGGATTTTTCGAGAAAAATCTGGGCAGACTACAAATAAGGAGTTGCTCGCCGAAACCACTTAGTATTGTTTTGAACGTTGAAAAGTCAGTATTGTCTTGAGTTGTTGAAGGGTGATCTCGATCGAGCGACGGCTTGTGAATACATTACGTATTTGTATTTCTAAACACTGATAGTTGTGTCTGAGACCTATAGAAGGTGTTGCGACATAGCCATCCTGTGATGACCATGTCGTGCCGGTTCCGCGTAAGCTAGAGGTGTGGGATTATCAAAATGATGAGACATAGTAGTTCTTAATACAACTTTTATTAAGAATAACTTATATTACTTAAATTCTAATTTGACAATTTTAATTAAAGTGAGAGCCAACACCCAAATTAAACCGTGTATTTAAGTCAGATCACTCAACTAGATCCTTTATCTCAATTATCATTAATAATCCTATTCATCTTATTACTTATATCAAATATTACCTTTTTGCAGATCTCCTTCCTTTACCTAAAGAACGATATCTATAAATTCCTTTGATATGCGATGATTCCAACTTCTTTATCTTAGGCTTCTATTCTTTCCAAAACTATCGGACTGCTAACTCTTGATCTGCAAGATTTCACACTAAGCTTTGTCACGCTATCGATCTGAATAATTCCACACTACTATCTCTAAGCTTGCCGCGCTATCTTATCATCAAAGCTTCTATCCTTTTATAGTATATCTCATTTACATATTATGTTCGTTTATCTTCTTGGTATTGGGTTGGAAAAGTTTTGCCATTAATCGTGGCCGTCAAAGAACATAGGAGTTATGTTAGCGGAAAGACGCGAGAGACGTCACAGTGTGAAGACCTTCTGGGATTTATTTCGCAAATTTAACTTTTGTATCCTGCATTTCTCAGTATTGTTTTTCGACAATAGATTCTCATAGCTCCTGAAAAACTATTTTGCTCTTTGAGACTGATATTATAAAATCCTGGATCCCTGATCTACTAAATAATATTTTTCAAGTTATGCACACATTTAGAATTGACATGGGGAATTATATTCCGACTGATAAGCTCTTATAATAGAATCTGGTTGTGCAGAAGTACTCTCACACGATGGCTAGTTATTTGTAAAAAAAAAGAGCTTATATGTATTTAATTATGCTAAAAGTTAATAAAAACATTACATCTATTGTTATGTTTTATTTCGAAACATTTTGACTGGTTGGTTCGAGGCTTTCTTCGGTAATTTTGATTTACGAATTTCAACTTATTGTATAGATCAGGGATGGCGAACCTTTTTAAGACGAGGGTCAAATTTTGTTCATATTTTTTTAGTACTATCTTGTGGGTCACTAATGCCCATTTGCACCAAAGTTAAGTTAAAATTTTTTTTTTAACTGAGCATCTTTAAAATTCAATTGGCTTAACGGGTAAAAAAGGTCAATATGGAAGTCTCTTTCTACAAACATAACCTTACAAAAGTTCATTTTATCCGAAGAAAGTGCTTAAAATATGGTTATTTGCTTTGGTTTGTCGATTTTTTTTTCAACAAAAAAAATGTGAGTAAAATTATACACTTTATTTGATATTTTGTAAACACTTTGGCTTTATTTCAAATACTACATACTTTCATATATGTACATTTGTTGTCATTTGCGTAACTTTGGAACTGTTATGATCAAACTGAAGGTTATAGACAGCATTTAAATTACAAATGAAATATAAAAAATCCACACAAATTAGGAAATTTAAATAAACCCACGTAAATAAACAAGTGCCTAGCAATCGTGGATCAGTTAAAAAGCTTACGTGGGTCAGTGTCTGACCCACGGGTCATAGGTTCGCCATCACTGGTATAGATATCTTACTTTATCTAACTGAAACCTAATGGCTTAAGCATTTTAAAATCCATTTTAATAAAGAATCCTCCTTTTAAGAAATAATTCCTTTTCTTTTCTTCTTTTTTTTTACATATACTCCTTTAAGATATCCGACTACGTTCGGAAATCTGGTCTTAAAAAAGCGCATAAATGGATAATTTTCATGATATTTAATGTCGCTTGGATTAGAATACATGTATTAAATTGTTTTTAGGACATTTTGACTAAAAAAAAGTTATTTAAATACAATATTTCGGCAAAAAATTAACTTAGAATAACTTTTTTTCAAAATGTTCTCATTTTGTGAAAAATGCTTCTATTACAATAATATTTTGCCTGTATATAGCTCAGACCTCTGTAAAGAGGCTCAACTATGATTTTTGAAAAATTCACATTGTTTTCAGAGTTACAACCCATTGAAATAACTATCGGGGTTTTTTTCTTAAAATTTCTCTCCTCTGTTGTCGTAAAACATGGATAAATCCACTTCTAAGTTATATATTTCAAAAATTCTAGTTGAGCCTCTGTACAGAGATCTGAGCTAATATTATTACAATAGAAGCATTTTTCACAAAAGGAGAATATTTTGAAAATGGGTCATTCTATGTTCATTTTTTGTCAAAATATTGTATTTAAATAGTTTTTTATTGTAATACTATATATATTCTTAAAACAATTTTATATACATTTTCTAATCTAAGTGACAGTAAATATCATAAATATTATCTATTTATACGCTTTTTCAAAATCACGGTTCCGAACGTAGTCGGATACCTTAAAGCTGTTTTTTTAATTTTTAGGTATATTCGCCGTATAAAGCGCACCCTCTTTTTTACGAAAAAATCTGAAATGTTAGTAATAGAATGCTCTTATGTTTTGAAGTCATTTATTCGAGGTATTACCCCAGACAATTTGAAACATAGTATACTTCTAGAACTACAACTCTTTTAGCTCATAAGGCGTATCATTTTATTTAAATAAACAATATTTCGATATGTATAGAAGTAAAAAAATATTTTGCTCATCTCTTTTGTTATTTTTAAAGCTATCGTTTTTATACCCGGCGTTACTGGCGTAACAAGCTTTGAGGGGGGCCCTGCATCAAATTTCATTCATGGCCCTTTTTCAGATATGGGAGCCCTGTTAGTAAAAATGTAGTTACACATGCTGGGGCCCCGTATCATTGATACAGCTGATACGGCGGTTGCTACGATGCTGCCCGGCGTATAACACGCACTCCTAAATTTCAATGTTATTTTTTGCGTTAGAAGTGCGCGTTATATGCCGGATTTTACGGTATAATTTATTTTAAAATTTAATTTTATTTAAAAACATTTTCTTTTTCTAAGTTTGATATATATTATTATTTTAAATTATTTTAAAATCAAGAATTATACAATAAATGTATCGCAGTTTACGAAGCATATTCAAATGAGTTACTTGAAAATAAATTATTAGAAATTATATGTTATTAAGATTAATCATGGTTTTTTTTGTCACTTATTTTAACATTTTAAAGATGTGGAAAAAATTCGTACGCATTTATGGTGGCCAATGAAAATTTATTAAATATCAAATTTATTATATAGTTGCATAACTTCGTTTTCAGCAAAGCAGATCTGTGTTATTTCATTAAATGGGATGAAATCTATTAAAATAATAATACAGCTTCATGGATTTTTATTTAAAACCCTAGGGAGTGGAGGAAAGATTCATTTTTTTAAAACGAGTTTTGAACAAAACCATTTCAAAAACCATTATAAAATTAAGTTTTAGATGAAAAAGAAATTTTATGAATATAGTTTATAGTTGTGTAATTAAAACCTTTAATGAATTTTTCAAAGAATGTAATTGTTATTCGAAAAAAAATAGAGAGTATTAATATACTAACCCTAATGACATCAAACATTCAGGAATGGGGAATTTCATTCGTACTTTAAGTAGAATCTTTGTAGGAATATGTTAATAGCTTTCACCTATATTTTTTAATAAAGTTCCACTGCTTTTAATTGCAAAATATTCTACTAAAATATGCTTACTGCAAAAAACAAAGAAATAAGATTATCATTAAAATTGTTAAATTCCTTCTTTGTTATTAAAAGCTTTTCTCTATGAGTCATTTATCTTCTAAGAGTTTTGAACCATTTCAAATGAGCTATTGCCGTTAATATCGTCTGCGCGGGGGGGAATTCCTTTTTTTCACTTTATTTCGTCGAACTTTAATGAGATATTTAAATAAGCTACATATATGTATACAGTTTTTTTTATAGTACGTAAATCGATGCATTTTGCTATTTTTTTTATCACAATTAATCTTAACAAATGAAAAATCAAGTAATTAAAATATCAGAGAAACTACTAAAATTTCGTAAAACTATTTAGTGTATCGTTTTTTTCTCCTGCTTTCAAATGAATCTTTGTCCCAGAAAGAGATATATTAACACAAACCGGCATTGTTATCCTAAATACAAGAAATAAAAGCATTTTTATCGGCGGAGAAAAACGCTGAAATTAAATGAATAATCGACATGACGTCACAACGAATTTCTGCAACTGTGACCCAAAACTCTTCTAAGATTAAACTCAAGTAAATAAAAATTCCAGACATAGATTATGTCAGTAATAATAATACCATTTTGAAAGGCGTCGTCTTTCTTATCACTTAAGAAAACGACTTATCTTGGCTAAGAATTTTTCTAGTTATCTCTTACGTATTTCTTCAAAAAAAAAAAAAAAAAATCCATATTCTCTACAATTTGTTTACTATCCACTTAGGATAAGTAACTACAAGTAGAGCACTCCTTTCATGCCCGAGTTGAGCTACTGAGTATTGGTGCCCTATAAACTCTGTCTTGAGATTCTACTAAATTCAGTAGCTTACCCTTCGTTTGTGTTCAATGATGTTATTATTATTGTTTTTATTTAGCTTTTTAGAGATAAGATAAATTTTTTTTTATGTTTTCAGCATTGCTTCGGAATGTTTCAGAAACGGAAGATAGTGAAATTTTTTTGAGAAAGTTTATAACTTCTAACGGCCATATGGGGGGAAAAAATAGGGTTATTTATAAACTTGTAGTAAATTTTTAAAAACATTGCAACAAAACAACAAAAATTCTTCTGGAAGGAAGCTGTATCAGAAAATAATCAACATGCATCTCTTTAAAAAGAAAACAAAACAAAGAAACACCTTTAAAAAATTATCATGAAGATAATATATTTCTGATATCTGTAAAAAACGCTTAACTTTTTAATTTAAAAGACTGAACTGCATTGTTGAAAGAAACGGGCTTAGAAAATAATTTCATAAAGTTATCTCAAATAAATTACTGATTAAATAATCTTTTTCAATATTAAATTTTGACTATTCTGGCATTTCGAATTAAATAATGAATTTATTTTTAATGTAATGCAGAATTTTTGGTTTTTTATACTTTTTATTTGAAGACTAAGTGTTGGTTAAGCGAAAAAAAAAATGTTTCCCAAGCTTTTTTAACCCTTAATTTTTATTTTTGTAAAGGTATTTGAAGAATCAATACAGTTAGTTTTTGCCTTTTAATAAATAACAGCTACAGATTTCTAATTTCTCGCATGATTTATTTCAAAACTTTTGTTCAGATCATGAATCACTTTTCTTTGGAAAGACAGGTGGGAAAACTACACAGGTGGGAAAATATTACATCAGTAATTCTATAACATTATCAAGAAATTTATAACGTTTTGGAGAAAATGTTATCTCAATTTAAAAATTATTAATGAAAAAAAATCTCACGAAATGACTTTATTTTGTTTCTAATTGTGTGTTTGAAATTGAAATTTCAGTATTAAATAAAGTTATGAATGGATTTTATTTTTGTTTTTAATACCAAGTTCATTGTTCCGAACTCTTATTTTCATTAAAGAATTTTATTTTGCATTTGTAATATTTTCCTAGCTTACCTTGCATTTGATGCTTTTACTTTGTACTTGGTATTAATTTAACGAATTTTTCATCGAATTTATTCCAAATAATTATAAAAATTGATGCCTTAAAACTGGATAATTAGGAATACACGTTCGTTGTTTTAATAGTTTCATTTTTCTGAATAAAATTTAAAAAAATGAAAGAATAATTAAAAGTGCAATATAAATTTTGTTCACGTGCTTTTATGATATAATGTATTCCCTTTTTGCTTACCGTAAAATTCGGCGTATAACGCGCCCCTATACTTTCAAGCTGCATTTTTAATTTTTAGGTATATTTGCCGTACAACGTTCCCTCTTTTTTTACTAAGAAACCTTAAATGTACGTGTGCAGTGCTCTTATTTTTTTTTCTTTATTTATTCGAGATATTATTCCAAGTTTTTGAAAAAAATAGTACACTTCTAGAACTACACAACCCTTTAAGTTCATAAGAAATGTCACTATTATTTTACATAAACAGTATTTCGATAAATGTAAAAGAATAATTTTTTTTAATGCTCATTTTTTTTGTTTTTTATTTTTAAATCTATCCTTTTTATACTCGGTGTATTATGTGCACTCGTAAATTTTGATCTTTATTTGGAGGGGGGCGGGGCCTAAACATTACCATGCTTTAATTTAATTGAATGTCTTTTAAAATAGTATGAGTTAACAATAGTAATTTATTTAAGTATTACTTTTCAGGTTTAATAATAATAATAGTATGAATACTTTTTTTACCGGTGCAACCAATTTCCTGCCTTTTATTGCCACAGAGCAAATAAAAAATAACTTTCATTGTTATTAAGTTCTTTAAAAAAATCCGCAGTGAAAAAGACACATAAAAATTCAGTGAAATAAGGATTTTTTTTTTTTAAAAAAAAATTCAAGATTATCAGTTTAGTTTATATTATCAAGTATCAAAATAACGAATTTGTTCAAAAACAATCAGGAAATTTAACTTGCAAGTAATTATACTGAAAGTTATTTATTAATTAAAACTGATAAACCAAAATCACATAAAATAAATCCCACTCGCGAGGAAACAAAAAAATATAACGTTATGGGATCTGTTGTAAATTTGAACTAAAATGGAAGATTTCAACATCAGCTCAAGAGTTCAAAAGAAAAACATAATTGACATTTGTTTTTCTACTAAAAGTAATAGATTCAGCATGTATATAATTATCTGAATTGATTACCTCTATAAGAATACTAGTTCTCTCTCTATGATACATCATAATTTGTATTCATATTTATGTGAATTTGCACGTGAAAAATAAAGGTACCCGACTACGTTCGGAACCGTGATTTTAAAAAAGCGCATAAATGGATAATTTTCATGATATTTAGTGTCACTCAGATTAGAATACATGCACAAAATTGTTTCAAGGACATTTTGACAAAAAAAAGTTATTTAAATACAATATTTTGGCAAAAAATTGACTTAGAATAATCTTTTTTCAAAATGGAGAACATTTTGAAAAAAGATTATTCTAAGTTAATTTGAATTTTGAAAAATTCTCATTATTTTCAAAGTTACCAACAATTGAAATAATTATCGGCGTTTTTTTCTTAAAATTGCTCCCCTCTGTTGTCGTAAAATACGGATAAACCCACTTCTAAGTTATATATTTCAAAAATTCTAGTTGAGCCTCTGTACAGAGGTCTGAGCTATATACAGGCAAAATATTATTATAATAGAAGCATTTTTCGCAAAAGAACATTTTGAAAAAAGATTATTCTAAGTTAAATTTTTGCCAAAATATTGTATTTAAATAACTTTTTTTTGTTAAAATGTCCTTAAAACAATTATATATATGTGTATTCTAATCTAAGTGACACTAAATATCATGAAAATTATCCATTTATGCGCATTTGCAAAATCACACAGTTCCGAACGTAGTCGTATACCTTAAAATGAAATCCGAAGAAATTGTTCTAAAAATGTATTCAATAACCCACCACTTGGAAGAACAAAACAGTCTTGCCACGAAAAAGAACAGATGCCTTAGGCTTGTTATCACCTAGCATGAGTCATCTTCTTGACGCCAAACAGTATTTGACCCTATCCTACAACAAAAAAATTAATGTAGGATAGAGTCAATGCCTCTGCCAAAGTCACTTTCAAGAAAAAGCATCTAAGCCCTTCTCTTTTCCAGATATTCATCTTCGCCGCAACCCACGTTGGGCGAACGTTCGTCTTATGCCTGCTGATACCCGTCCTCCTTCGCGATTTCGGAAATTAATTTGAGTTGTAGAGTAAACCGGAACGTCAACAAAAAGCAATCAACAACAACACAACCACTACCGAAAAATCTCGGAAATTTGTTAAGGTTCTGTCGAAGTTCTCTGACTTCCTACCGTTGTTGCCAACTCTGGCAGTATGCCCATGGTTGGAAAATATCTACAACGATGGAAGAGGGGGGAAAAAATTCGATGTCAACATTGAACAGCAACCTTGAATGTAATTTAAAAACCATGTAAACATTATGCACTGATTAACCGAGCGTAAATACGTCGCTTACTGTAGTGAAACGATCTTTATGTATTGTAGTTTGTATGGTGTTCGACGTCTACCTACGCCCGGTGTTCGTGTAGCTGTTGAATTATTTATCAGAACGATAAGCGAGTGCGACTGTAACCAGTTGGAGGGAAAAGTAAAAGATAATTTATGCATTTATCTCTAAAATCTGTCACTGCAAAAACAATGACATCGTATAGGTTTCTACTTTGAAAAGACTAATCGGCACTGGCTTTTAATTTCTGCGAATTATTTCGATCTTTGAAAAGAATTGGAATAATCGTGAGTGTGGGTTGAGCTGTTATTGATTTTAGATGGAACGCCGTTAGCCAACTTTACCTTGTCATGTCCCTGATTTAAGATACAAAGTAAACTAAGAGCATTAGAAGTTGAAATAGTTTAACATTTCTGATTAAGGCTAGGTTCTATTTTGCAATAAAATGAACAAATTATAACAATGTATTTCATTCCTAATGTTATTGTATTAATATTATTATTTTAACAATAATTTATTCCATTAGTATTATTATATAATAAATGAATTATTTTTTTAATATTCCACATATAAGTTAAATAAAATTTATACGTAAGAATGTATATACAGTTGGACCTTTATATAACGAAGTCGCTAAATCCCGGAAAAAAGTTCGTCATATGGAAAATTCATTACATACAGGCTTATCTTTTAATATACTTTATAAACCACATGAAACAAATTTTAAATCCATAAACTTTACATATCAAAAAAAGTAATTATTCACACTTTTTAAAAATAATACATGTTTATATATATATATATATTTTACCCATCAAAAAGAAAAAAAGATAGAAAGAAAAACTGCAAGGAAAACAAGAAAAATGAATATCGAAGAATACACTGTAATTTCAATATTGAAAAAATAACTTTTTTATTAAAATTAATGAATTTTAAGCATACAAGTAATATTAAACATACATTATTTAAAACACGGGGACATGGGACAACTCCACTGAGGGTGAACGGAGATATCGAAGATGTTTCTAGTGAATTGGACAATGGGGGTTAAAGGTTGCACTTCTTGGATGAAACGTCCAGAACTCTATTGCTCTCGACGAGTTAGTATCCAATAAAACCAGTTCAAGATTTATGACCACCATAAAATGTGTTAAAGAGAGAATAACTTGAAATGTTCAGAAATACGTTAAAAAAAAAGAGAGAAAAAAAAATTGAATCACAAAAGAAAAAGTTCGTTACATAGAAAATTCACTTCGCTATAGAGGAGTTATTTTACGAAGAAAATTGTGAAATGTTTAAGGTTCTAAGAAAAAGTTCTCTATATAAAAAAAATTTGGGGGGAAGGGGTTCGAACCCCCAGGACCCCCCTTGTGTGCGCCACTGGTTATTGCTCATTAGAATAGAAAAATTAAGACAATTCTTATATAAGTCTTATAAATGGTTTCTAAACTAAACTTAGTGGCTCAACAGCCCCTCAGGACCAAGACTTACTGTGCCCATCTCAGTTTTCATGACTTGGACACCGAGGTGCATGAACAGATGTTCCGGTCAGGTGGTCAGTCTGATGCGTAAAATGTTTCTAAAAGTTTTTAATATTTTTGGAGCAGCCCTGACAAATTAGACAGCTGAATTTCAGTTTTCTAAATAGATTTAAGAGATTTATTCCTTCTTAGAAACTGTCTACGTAGTTTGTAGTTAAATTCAATATATATACATTAAAGAGAGATATATATATATATATATTAAAATGACCTATTTCCCAATTTAATTTTGTTGCAAATTTTTTATTCTAATCAGCTAAATTCATGCAGCGTTATAGTCAAATAATAATTCTATAGTCAAGTGTTTCCAATTAACCAGTTCATGTTCTTCGTTGTTGCCAATTTTCGTTTTCTACAGAAACTTTCTTTTAAAAATTATATATTCGTCAACAGTAACAATGCACAAAGGTAAGCAAAACGTACTTGATTTTAAAGTACACGTATAATTTTTAAAACATTTGAAAAACTTTTTGAAGAATCTTAAATGTTTGAACACACTTTCACCAAATTATCAAGTTTGAAATTTTATCTAAATTTTGCAAGTAGGACAACAAGTGAGGCCGAGTGGTAACGTATCGCGCTTCCGTACCACACTGGTCCGGGGTTCTATCTTCGAGCTGGACGAGGTCGACTCAGCCTTTCATGTCTTCAGTGGGTCCATAAATGAATACCAAGCTTGCATAGGGACTAAACAATGAGGGTTTCGTTTCAGATTGACCACTTGATCAGGACATCTGCTCATGCACCTCAGCGTCCTAGATCAAGTATACTGAGATGGGCATAGTAGGCCTTGGCCCTCATGGGCTGTTGCGCCACTGAGTTAAGTTTAGTAGAACAGCAAGAAAAAAAATCTAAAGTCACTTTTGAATTCAATGGAGAACACGTGATTACATTCATCACGTGATAGTCAAGAATTTAGCACATTGTATGAGTATTGCGTATTTTAAACGTATCAAAATATCAACCTTTGTTCTTATAACTAATTAAGCAATTTTATCTACTTTTTTTTTTCTTTTCATTTCTGAATTCCTGACAGGCATAATAAGTAACTCATTGTATTTGAAATCGAATACAAAATCAATATTTTCCTACCACATCTTCACCTAAGTATTACTTTTTTCAATCTAACTTTTTTTAGGATTCGAATTTTAGGGATGCATAAGTTTTAGAGCTACCCACCTTGATTTATTAAAAACCATACCGATTAATGTGAAAAAAAGGAAACTTTTAAAAAAAATCATCAAATTAAAATATATTTCCCACAATTTCAAAAGCGCACAAAACAAATTCAGCTCAAAGACAAATTTGTTGATCACTATTGCAGATATTGGCTGCAATATATGAATTTTTAGACTGATGTCATGTTATTTGATAGTATAGTATCTCTTGTCAACCATTCACAGTTAATGCGCAATAACTCTTTATGCAGCCGAGAGGTGAATACAAATGAAGAATGATTGTATTCGATTTACGTCTACTGATATCAAATCTAGTAATGAATTCGATTCGATTAGAAATGCTGAATTAACTGATTATAAATCATTCACTCTGCTGTCTGATCGCTTATCAGCCAACATACGATCAAGATGAATCACTACACAGAATAAAATCATTCAATGAGAACCAACGGAAGTGTTTTGCAACATTTTAAAAGCTGTTTTGAACTGGAATTAGAAAACAGGGTAGAATTTATTTTTAGATGAAAAAAAATTTTGTAAGAGTGAAGCTCTAAAATTTGTAAATATTAGAACAAAAAATAAGTATATAAATAAATAAAATAAATAAATAAGTGAGAAAAAGTATATACAGTCGGATCTCTATATAACGAAGTCCTTAAAACCCGAAAAAAAAGTTCGTTATATGGAAAATTCGTTTTATAGAAGTTTATCTTTCAATTTTCTAGATAAACCTCATAAAACAAATTTTAAATTCATAAACACTATATATTTAAAAAAAAGTAATTAACCACACCTTTTTGTAAATTAATATACATTTATTTTATATATCTTACCTATAAAAAAGAAAAAAAAAGAAAAAGAAAAACAGCAAGAAAAGTTTATTGACGCCTTTATCCACTTCCTGAAGAATTAAATTTTTTTCCTTTAATGCTCAAGCACTTTTTGACATTTTCGAGCTACAAGAAGTTACCAGCACGACTGATCAATACTACAAATGAACGGAGACTAGTTCAAGGACACGAGACTCCTTTGAGGGTAAAAGGGGATATTAAAGATGTTTCCAGTGAACTTCACGATGTGGGTTAAGGGTTGCACTTCTTGGAAAAATTGCGCAGAATTCTATTGCTCTCAGCGAGTAGGCACCTAATAAAACCAGTTCAAGATTTATGACCACCATAAAATGAGTTAAAAGAGAGAATAACTCGAAATGTTCTGAAAAACTTCAAAAGCAGGGGGAAAGAAAATTGTATCACAAGAGAAAAAGTTCGTTGTATGGAAAATGCACTTCGCTATTGAGAGGTTATTTTACGAAGAAAATCGTGAAATGTTCTTGGTACCAGGAAAAAATTCGCTATATAGAAAAATTCGCAATACAGAGGTTCGTTATATGGAGGTTCGACTGTATATATATAATGAATAGTCATAAACTAAATCACCACAAATCTAAAATAAAGCAAAACATGAAATAGAAATGCAACTAGATAGTATACGTCAAAAATAAGATAGCCTCAGTAATACAAAAAAAAAAAAAAAAACTTTTAGCAGGGATGTGGGCTACCACCGAATCAGCCGTATCGATGATACGGGACCCCAACATGTGTAACATTTTGACACTTTCAAATAAATTTTATAGGTGCGATCATTTTTATTTTCCAAAAATGGCCCTCAAGAAATTTTGATACGGGACCCTCTCAAGGCTAGCTACGCCAGTGACTTTAAGCTTTGGGAACTAAGACTGCACAGGGTTAAACATAGTTTTAAGGTCAGCAAGCCTTCCGCTGTAATTAATTTTATTAATTGATGCTAATTTTTTATTCAATAATTAATTTTGTACTGTTTTTTCCCCCTGAAAATTGACAAAATCCAAAGAATATGTTAGGCGGCGTATTGGAGCATGATACGAGAATGGTGGACATTCGACCCTGGACCCCCTCCCTTGAAAAATTCCTGAGTTCGTCTCTGATATATTTATATAAACAAGTTCTACTTTATAAACAACAACATTGAGACGAAACCGAATGACTTCCAATCCTACTTCCGGTGTTATAGTAATCTATGGGAAAACATCGAAATTCAACTGAGTTTTTCAAACTTTTAATGCAAGTTTTTGAAACTTTTCATGGATAGAAGAGGATTTGTAGATTTCAGATTCAGGATTTCATATTGATATTCCATATATTATTTATTTCAGTATCTTTTCCAAAATACCTTGGGGATTTTGCTGTGACTGGAAAAAGAAAAGGGTATTAATGACTGCAGTGCCCCCATAGGAAGCTTTACGGTAGAACTTGTCCATACTCAGTAGCACACACAGAAATTTTTCAAGGGGGAAGGGGAGCAGGGTCGAAAAGTCAACCATTCTTGTATCATGCTCCTTTTGATTTTGTCGATTTTCGGGGGAAAAAACAGTAAAAAGATAAATATTGAATAAATAATTAGCATTAATTAATAAAATTAATCATTAATAACAAATTCTTAATTAGATTTTACGTACTATATACTTAGAATTTTAATCAATCGGAAAAAAAATCAAGGGCTTTGGAGGGGGGATCCGGACCCCTAGGACACCCCCCTTTGTGTGTTCCACTCTGTCCATACTACATATATAATTCGAAAAACATTTGATTTAGAACATTTCTCTAAAACGAGCTCCTACTAAATTTAATTAATTAAATATATTTTAGCTTGAAACTAAAATTGGGTCATTGGTGATAGTTCTATTGGCTCAGAAGTTCCCACTTGTAATTTCTTTTCTATTATGTATCTTAACAAGTTTTATTCACCTGAATAATGGCTACAACTTTCTTTTTCTGTCTAAGTAATCAATTTATCAAAACTCATTTATAAATTTTTTCATTTATATATTTATTATTAAAAATTTTTTTTTTTTTTTTGAAAATTTGTTAAACAGAAGTAGACTATTTTGAAAATCTGTTTCAAAATGTTTTGCATCTTCAGTAATTTGATGTCCTATGACTGCATATTTTTCAATACTGCTTAAGAAATCTTCATAGCTGAAAAGTAATAAAATCAAAATAATAATCAAAATTAAACCCTTGACTGTATTCGTAACAGATGAAAGACTTCATAAAATATTGAGGTAGTTAGAATCCCTTCGAAAATGTTCTGTCGAATCTATTTTTACAAGATTCTGTAACCCTTTCGGGGAGGTTAAGAGAGCAATTATTTTTCTAATGATTTTCATCTGTTATTTTAGTAAAACGAACCCTCCCGGAACACGCGTGGAACCTCTATCTTCCATATGGGCACGTAAATTGTCACCCTTCCCCGGTGAGGTTGGGGGAACAAACAAAATAAAACTAGGACATCTGGCACACAAACACGACCCCGCCCGTTGTGTCTGGTCGGACTCCCCTTTCACTTTCACTCCCCTCATAATCAACCTCCCTCACTTTTGGTTAATTCCCGTATCCCCTTTTTCTATTATTTCCTGTTGTCATTTACCAGAAAAGAAAGGAAGTCTGTTGCTTTTTTGCCGTTTAATGAGTCGATTGAATCATGTTTTGATTGAAGCACTGATTTTTTTTTCAAAGACAAATGTTTCTGGGATTATTTATGAGTAATGTTGTTCATCTAATGTTGAAGACCAGACCAAAATTGAAACAATGTTTATGTAAGAAAAAAAAAAAAGAATCAATTTTGACTTTGCTTGAAAAAAGATAGCATATTTTCTATAAAAAATATTCATATTTAATTTCTTACTGAGTCAATTGAATTTCCTCCCCATATAATAATATTTCTCATATACTTCTCTATACCACAGTTAAATATAATTTTAAAATTTTAAAGTTATTTACTTCACTGTGTCAAATTGGTCATCAATATATATATATATATATAAACAAGTAATATAAAAAAAATTTCTTCAAGTCAATTCCTACTTAGGTCAACAAAGAAAATTTTTATTTTACTTATTTTTTATAAAGTAATTACAATTAATATAAATAAATATATACATATGACAGAATCACAATATTAAGTGGCAAAACACTTTTTAAATTGACATTAAAAACTTTTTAACCACATTAAATTTGTAATTACATTTTTTAATAAAAATTGAAAAAATATACCAAAAATATAAAAAGTAAAATATATCCAAAAATCAGTGTAAAAGGAATGCTGAAGTCTAACTAGGATATGATTATTCAGGTTAAGTTAAATCTTCATCACAAATTTAACAAAAGCTGTTTTATCCAATGGTACAGCCATCCAGAGGAATAATATAGATCGAAATTTTTCTCAAGAACAACAAAAAATTAATTAAATTCAATTAATGAATTAATATATATATTTGAAAAAGCTGTATTAACATCGTGTCATCCACTACAAGTTTAAAAAAATGTATTTGAACTTGAGTGGATGAATAAAAGGTATTTTATTAACGATTGAAAACTTTAACAAGATATAAATAAATATATATAGAGAGAGTATAAACTCTAGTTCTAGGAGAATTGAAAAAGAAAAAAAAAAATCAATCTATGTTTTCAATGTAACTTCTGACCAATACACTGTCCTGTCTTGCTGAAAAAGAAACCATTATTTTAACAAGTTAAATCTAAATACTCAAAAAGAAGGAATTTTTTTTTTGTTTTGTTAACAAATGTTTCTTTACTGGATTTTCTTCTAAATTATATGTTGCTTTATAATACTTCTTTTATAATTTTTATTTATTTATTTATTTTTTAATTTTTTTATATTATTTTTATCGGATCACGTTAACTCTGAATTTAAGAACAACGTGACTAACGGGACAAAATGTTAAGAAATGATCTGAAAAATCTTCACAAAAGAAATTTAAAAAAAGCACTATTTTAATACACTCACATTACTTGAGATATATTGGATTTATATTTTGTATTATTAGTAGTAATTCTTTTTCTCAAATGTAAAAAAACATTAATTAAATAAGAAAATTATACTCTCTATGTAGCGAAATTTTCATTTAACTGCATTTCATCATTTAACAGAAAACAGATTGAGATATTATTTCAATATTTCTCTCTATTGAAATATATATAAAAAATCATTTATGTGTGAACCAAAAATAGGACCCACAAAGAAATATTAAGAATGTACAAGTATGTCGGTAAAAAATATCAATGAATGCGTTTGTTAGCCAATTATACAATTTTATGTCGGCGTCGCGTTTTTGGAATAATGGCTTCTATCCAGTTAAATGTAGGCTTAGTATAAATAGGGTAATTGTAAAGCCTAATTACGCCACGAAATTTCCTTGCTTACGACTCTGCGCGTAACTCATCATACGTCTTTTCCTTCCTATTCTTTGTTGGTAATGAATAAATCTTCGGGTAAATAGTCTAGAAATTGCCGTTACTTTTTAATGAATGTGTTTTAAAAGAAAAGTGGTTGACACAAGACTCTAGGGTAAGAGATATTAATATTTCTTTTAAAAAAAATTGCTGAGTCCGTTAAAATTTAATAAGGTACAATAATATTGTGCAAAATATTTATGTTTCAAATTTTTTTGTTGATCCAGTAACGAATCATAATGAATACTCACATAGATGCCGGTTACATTATTAAAAAAGTTAAAGAAATTCAGTTTTTTTTTTATGAAAAGATGTTCGATTTAGTTATGTAACGTAATATATATATTTTGTTACAAGCCGTTAGAATAACTTCGTTATATAATAACCATCTGCATCTTTGAAGGTACAGTCTCAAATATAAATATGGTTAAATTCATGTGACGTCATAGTCACATGATAGCTGCGATCACGTGTCTCCAGCCAATCAGTTCGTGCACTTCACTGTTGCCACAACTTATTCTTTTTACAGAAACCTTCTATTCGAAATTGCATATTTGTCAGCAATCATAACGTACATAGGTAAACAAAATGCGCTTGATTTAAAAATATACGGATAATATAAGAATTTTTTTTGAAAATCTTTTCAAAGAATCTTAATATTTGAGAGCATCTTTATCAAACTTGAGATTTTAGATTTTATCTAAATTTTTCAAACAAATTGAAGAGTAAAAACAAGTTTAAAGTCAGTTTTGAATTCAATGAAGAACACGTGTGTGTGTTGTGATTGCGTTTATTATGTGACCGTTACTAAAATAATTTTAATTTTCGTGGAATTCTTACATGCAAAAAGACAAAACTGAGCTTTGTGTAATGCGATCATTATGTGATGAAGGTCGAGTAGTAAATCACATCCGTAGTTCAATTAAAATTCGCTGAATCAAGTTGGTTAAGAACAGGATATGTAAAGACTAGCCGCATCAGCGTGAAATTACAGTAAAATTTTTCTTTCTTTAATTCAAGTTGAATATATTTCAAAAACAGGAAACTTTACTTCCATACCTGCAATGAAAGCCTTTAAATAATTCGATTAAAGCGGCAAGATCATACACGCTGAAAAAATTAACAGTTTAATTCCATTTTCCGCGGGAATCTTTTTTTTTTCTTCTTATTTCAAAAGATTAAAATCGTTGCTAGTTTTATTTAACAGTATGAAAATTGATTTATTTAGCTATATAGCACATTTATTTAGCATATACTTCGAAATTTTTTAAATAATGCGCTTCAAGTAGAAAAATAGAAACCTCTTGAATAACAAAAACTTTGATTCACTTTATGCTTGACTATAACAAAAAATGAATCACATATTATTACATCGATACAAAGTCACTCAAAGTTACTAGAAGTAGAAGTAATGTTGCAATTAAAAAGTGCAAATCATTTATTTCCATTTCCTTTCAGGAACTAATGAAAATTATGTTCAGGACATGCAAAGATAAAAAATGCGATTATTTTAAATCAAGTTTGGAAATAAAGCTTTTCTTAGTCTTCTAATATGACATTAAAAGCATGTACTTAAATATTTCGTTTTCGAAGCTGCTGCGTTCTCCAGTATAGGAAGGAATATAGTTTTTATTTAAGCCATACAGTATGGGAAAATATGTAATTAATTTAGCGCGAAACGTAATGAGCTAAGCTAACAGCATATTTAGTATGAGCTATAGAAAAATAATCACTAATAGCAAACGAAAAAAATGCATCTTCTTTCATTCCTTAATATGAAAGAACGAATCTTCCTTGCATAAAAGTTAACATTTGAGTGACGTCAGATCAGATTTTTTTCTTTTTTTTACTGTCAATGATACTTTTGTTGAACATGAACTATAACCTTGAGAGAGAGTTTCTTATTCTATTATATATTTTCTCTTCGTCATCTCTATCTCTCTTACATTCCTCTGTCTCCCCCCCTGACAGATACATACTTGGACCATTCCCGATGAACTTGCTCTCGTCACGCGCGAGTTGATTACTTTTGGCAACATATCGCTTTTGTTGGCGTATATATTTTTTAAAGTAACAAATAGCGCTAATTTTATTCGGAATCGCTCATTGGCCGTATGCGTATAAAGATAAATTATCCCTGTTTAACAATTTTTTTTTTAAAAAAACTAATCCATAATTTTTATGTTGTTTTTCTGATCGAGCTATTTATAAGAAACTTTTTTTCAATATTTGTGCCAAATTATTTTTTTGGAAGAGGCAAATTTTTGGTTAGAAAATCTGATTATAGTAATTAATATTTTGGGATGAAATGTAATAGTATGTTTTAATTTATTAATTATTTAATAAATTGTACTTTATTAACAATAATTACTGAAGTAATCAAAGTCGAAGTATTGCAATAAATTAACTTTAAAGGGAATAACCTTTGAATTTACCTTTTGTAAAAAGAAAAAGGTAAATTCAAAGGGAGAAAAGTTAAAAAAAATAGTTATTATTTAATGAAGAACCCTCACGATCGTACTACAAAGACGATCTCTTAATATACCCTTAATTTACCGGATCCATTTTTGAGAAATTATTTGTGAGTTAGAAGTAATTTTTGATGTTACTCTATTTAAAAAAAGGACAAAACAAACAGTAATTTCGATTTCTTTTAGATGCTATGATAATTTTAGAGAATAAAATGAAACGCGTGTTAACTCGTAATTTTTTAAATTACTATATTTTTTTTCATGACTTAGATAGATTTAAGTGACTGTTATTCAATATTTCTATTTTTCGTTCAATTTTTTTAAAAAAAATTCTGCTCTCCTGCATTATATCCTTCTCATTACGTTAAAAGAAATTTCTTTTTTTTTTCTGTTAAAAAAACAGTTCCTTCTCGGCGCTTTGGAATATTTGGCGACTTTCACACTCAAAGCAACCCTATCGTTCAGTTCGCGAGTTGGTTGTTTTGAGAGATGACGGCAACTTTGCGTTTGAACGGCTGAGTTGCGGCGGAAGAGTAGTTGAGTAAAAGTTTATTATTGGTATGAACTACTAAAAAGCGACAACATTAAAAGTTTACATCGCTATTTTAAACACGCACACTTGTCTCTGAGGACTTCTTTTGCTACTATATAACTATACAAATTGTGTGTTATTTTTTAAGAAAAGTTATTCAAATAATAAGAGACACTATTTTTCTCTGTGGATATTTTGTTTCAATTTTAGTAGATGAATACGCCAACATTTAGCCATACTTTTTAGCCAATTAATTCCTATCATCTCATTTGTATGACGATGCTGGGAAAATAAGTATAAATCACTACAGAATATATAATCAAATATATTTTGTATGTGAACCGTTTCGATAAAGTTACTATTTTACGTTGTAAACAAATATGACATGTTTTGTTCGATGTGATTGGTTGAAAGTAATTTTTGAGTGATTTTCGGATGATGGCCAAAGGTGAGAAGTGGTTAAATGCTGGCCTACATATTAGCGGAGTTAGTAGTTCACTGTCACTGATTATCTGTGTTTTTTTTACGATTTCCGGTTACGATTATTCCAAGTCACGCTGTTTCCGGCTTAACAGCGCGAATTTGACTGGTTTCTTGGCCCACGTTAGAATGAGCTTCTAACTAAAAACCATAGAGACCTCCAACCTGGTGATGTTTTGATTCTAATCGAAAAGTGCAGCTAGTTTTTTTTTGTTCAGGACGTGATAACCGTTGGAATAATTCGATGGTTTTAAGTCGCATGGAGAAAACTGGGAGGAAATCTGAAATGTGCCAAGCGTCCACCGAATTAGTTTCAAAATCGGAATCAGATGATGATTTTAAATGGGAAGAATTTTTCGGTAAGTAAAAAACATATATATAAAATCTTATAACATTTTAAAGTTTTTAATTTTGTCCACCGTGATTTTACTCCGGAATTAAAAGAAATTGGGTTCAAGTGTAGTATAGGGGGGCCACTTGGCGCAGTCCATTTTTTTGGCGACTAAAAGTGTTCGCCAAGGTACTTTTTTCGGAATTATTTATTATTTATTTTATAATGAATTCGATATCTCACCATAACATGAAGATAAAAATCGCCAAATCCAAAGAAAAATAGCCAAATCCGAAGTGGCCCCCCTATACTACACTTGAACCAGAAATTGATACATTTTTTTATTAACAAGTAGTTCGACTAATTAAAGTTAAATTTTACATAAAACTTCACCTGTCAGATATAAAAAAAGTTCGTGTTTGTAATTGAATAATTTTCTGGTATTTTGCAAAATTAAAAAAAAAGTGTTTTGGTACTTTTTGTTTTCATTATGAATTTTACTGATTTTTTCGTAAAACATTGCTGCTGAATTTATAATTATTATGATTAAAAAAAGGAATTAAAACATTTTAATGAATTTCAAATAATCCTTCTGTTATGAAGCTAAATTTGTATTATTTTCTTGCCTTATGTGCGCTCCACAACTTATTTTAAACTTAAACGCTTGTTAATTAATATTAATTTAAAATGCTCAAAAATTGGAGGTAAGCTGTAATAGGATCCAACCATTTGAATAGGTTAAATTAATAGGCTAGCTTTGCCACATTTAATGTTAAATCAATTGAAATTTGAAGTGCATTTTTGTATTTTTTAAAATGTTAGAAGGAATTCTTACACCTGGGTATAAAATTTTAGAATAATTTTATATGCTGATTTGAATATTGCAAATTTTACATTTGAAAATTTTTTTAATGACAGAAGTAAACATTTTAAAACATTTTAATAAGGTTGTTAGCATGAAATTTTTTTTGCGTTGCATATTAGTCTAGATGAGGTAAATGAGCATATAAAATGTGAATTTGTACAGTGTTTTATTCCGAAATGCACGTTTCTTCGGAAAATTCATTTACATTTTTAGGTATCAAGTTTTAAGTGACAAAGAAGTATTGTTCGATTTTGTGAATTGTATAATTTGGCATTCATTATTCTTAAAATGAGGTGCATTTATGAAGCAATATCCCTTTACATTTTACTATGAAACTTGTAAATTAAGAAATTACTTGTAGCATTTCCAAGACATTTTTTGATTTTCATTTTGTAAGGTTGATGTGTCGTGTTTAATAGGATGAATTACTTAATTTTATAATAGGAAAAAATAATGCACATTTTGTTTTGTTTCATTTACGTTTGTTACTTTTCAATATGTATCAATTTTTTTTGTTCTCTGATTGTTTCCATTATTATTATTATTTTAAAAATAGCAATCCTTTTATTAAGTGTAGATTATTTTTAATATTATTTTGCAAAAATTATGGTTTTAATAATAAAATTCAACGTGGATGGTCTCATTTATATTCTTGTAGCCATTGTGTTCAAGAGTGGTTTTGTTATGGTAGCGAACTCGCTACCAGCTTTGCTGTTGGGGATTGAGATTTCAGACCTTGTGCCACTAGACTTTCTATGTAAAGGGGGTAATGTAAGTTAAAAATCTTTAGGCTTAAAATTGTCACTTTAAAGTGGTGTGGAAGTTCGGGGAGCAAGCTTGGGTGTCATCCTCATCACTTGATCGAGATTCAAAATTCTGAGGTTCCATTGCTAGCAACATTCGTGTTGCTTCAGAGTGCAAAGTTAATAAACATTCATCCTCATTAGTACAGTTTTTGAAATTGAAATCATTATTTAAAGACTTTTGTGCGATATGCTTACAGCCAGTTTATTGTCAAAAAGTATTATAATACTTCAATCTTACTATGGTACTCTAACATTATCATGCAGCTTTTTTATGGTGGAGTCAAATAATTCAATGTGTTTTATTTATTATTCTTGGAAGTTTATTTGTCATGTTATATAATGATTAAGGAACTGTACATTTTCCTATATTTAGGTTCAGTTAATTAACCTTTTTATTGGTAATTAAAAACAAGTTTAGTTTTTAATATAAGTTATAAAAAAGTGATGAATTAATTGTTGTTTTAACAAAGCTTTCGGCAGTATTTTCTGTTTTGGTGATTTGCAGAAAATTGAAGCTGATAGAAACAAGAGCTGCCTACCAACTTATATTGAATGGACCCGGGATTTACCTAAAATAAGTAAAACATTGGAAATTGAATGTTGTTATAGTAACTATAAAAAAAAATCAACCTAGAAAATAAAGTATGCAATAGAAGATTATGTGTTGAAAATCGAATATTTATTTTTTGGTTTTGAGTAAGGTTTAAGAATGGACTTCTTTCTGAATAAGTTACTTCTAATAATTACTATTTATTCTCAATAATTCATTCAAAAGTTTGCTGTCATCTTTATTTTTCCCAATTACCTTTAAATGAAATTTCATGAAATTGATATATATTTATTCCATGTTTCTGCTCTATGCTATTAATGAATTTCTTTGCACTCCTATTTTAACGATTTTTAACATGCCTAATATTTTTTACCTTTCTAATATTCTATTCAGCTAGGGTTTGTTATAGTTATTCCTTATCAATTTAAATTTAATGGAATTAAATGCAAAATTTAATTTAATGCAAGAGAAAAATGAAGAATGTCTGAAATAATTGCTGCAGCATTGTCTTTTTAGAAGAGGTAATCAAAATCATTTATATGAAATAATTAAACATAAAATCTACATTAACTACCTCATCTGTTAATGCTTAAATTTTTCCCCATATTCTTATTAAAATATAAATAAAAGATTTTATAAATGGGATTGGGTAAATTTGCTTCAATTAAGAACACCTGCCTGTGATTATTTGCTTTTTACGTGACCAAAATAGGATATTTCTGTTTTTGGTTTCTCAGCAAGTTTTCTTTCTTATGTAAATATGTAGTATTTTTTAAAGAAAATGAAATAGCTGAACATCCCTTTAAAGTTTCAACTTGCTTTCAAATTTAAATAAGTTAGCCTAATTCTTTTGCCTTTTTAAAAACTTTACTTGCATTTTGAATCATTTCCTTTTGAGTTGTTGCATTTCTGGTTTTTTATTATGACTAATAATCTATTATATTACATTACAGTTTTTTTACTGAGCTGTTAGAGAATTAATATAATGATCAGAATTAGAACCGTAAAAGTATTTGGTGTGTGTTTTAATAATATTTTTTATTCATCACAACTCTATAAAACATTTATATTAGTGATTAATCTACAAACATTAAATATATTTTAGAATAAATTTATAAATATTGGATTTCAAATGTAAGGATTTTACTCCTTTTTATTTGAATCATGAAAATACACACATTACATATCACTGAATTTATTATATAAAGCTTTACAGAATTTTTTCACGATCTGTACATTTTTTAAAAGAAATAATTAGACTATATAACATATAATTTTAAATTACTTAATACATTATCTAATAAAATAATAAGATCACATACATTTTTTTAAAAGTTGTTTCAATTGGGTTAGTGTTTAAGTTCAATTTTGGCTTCATATTTTAATAATATATTATAGTTTAAATATTTGTAAATTTTAATGGTTTATAATTTTGAATCTTAATACTTGTGGAAATTTCTGATGAAAAAAAAATAAAGAATATGTTTTAAGATTTAATTTAGACTTAAAAGCTCTTAATTTTAATAATTGATTTCTTGTCAACTAACCTCTTAAATGTAACTTTTTTACCTAACTCTAATAATCAAACTTTAATTTTTTTATACAACATTTGAAAGATTTCGTTATTGAGGAATGAAGTATTTAATTTATTATTTCGATTATGTATTAAATTTAACATTAGACAATTTTTGAATGATGTTAACCTAATTTTTTTCATCAGTTTCTGTTATGTCTTTTAACCATTTATGTTCTTCGTCAATTTTATCTGCATATTCTATAATCATTTCTTCATTCGCTCTTTCTAGTTGATTTTCTAAGAAATTTTGCTCAATTGTCTTTATATATTCTTTCTCATCCAAAACCCTCTTCATTTCTTCATTTTCAGCGAATAATCTACTCCTTTCATTTTCGTCATCTTGTATACGTTTTTGTAATATTGGTATTTCATTTCTAATTCCTATGAGAACTCTCCTGGATAGCAAGCTTTTGCAGACTGCATAAGAAAAAGTACTCTTGTAATTTTTCTTGACAGAATCCAGAGTTAGCAATTGTTCGTCCAATATTGATTTCAGGAGTTGACCTCGTTCTGGACAATCTATCGTTTCTTGCCGTATGAGTTCTTCGAATAACTGGTGATGTATCTCTCGAATTTCAGAACTAAATCCAGTTATTTCTTTTTCTAATTTTTTCAGTTTGTCTTGAAAAATATTTTGTAAATCATAAATTTCAAACAGTGACGCCGGCTTTGCCGACACATAACGTTTGACCAATTTCCCGCCTTCATTGATTTCTCGTGGCGGGAAGATTTGATTCAAAGTTTTTGGAATCATTGATAAACTTACGTCGCTGCTGTGATTGTTTTTAGTCATTGTTTCAGCATTTTGATCGTCGTTTTCCTCGAACTTTAAAAAGCAGTTCTCTGGCAGCATATTTAATAGTTTTATTTTGAATATAATGACTTGTGTTATGATTTTTGTGATTGAATTAATCATATGCTCCACTAAATAATACTTTTAGTGCGTGTATTTTAAATCTTTTCATTACGGTGTTTTTAATTCGCTTTTAATCCTATCCCATTTAGGTTGCACGTTTATTTATTGTAAATTAGTTTGTTCAAGCTCTATAATGCGCGCGGACTTGTAGTCCCATTTTTCTGTTTACGTTTAAATTATTTGGGAATTATTGTTCATGTGATAGTGGTGCTGTTTGGTATTTTGTGGAAGACAGGGGAGGGGGTGATGTGTGTGTGTGTGTGTGTGATGATAAAGAACCTTCAGTCCATATTAAATTTTTATTATGTAAAAATTATATTTCATGATAGCATTTGGGTTTTCTTTCCGTACAGAACGCAATAACAATGCAGGAAATTCAAAACATTATTTCATTTAAAAACTAAAAGCAACTGGTCGAAGTCAATTTTTTTTCTTGCGGACCACAAAGTTTTGTTTCAAGTATGTTACATCAAAAGGTTTTATTGTTTTACTCATTGATGGTTATTGCATCATGTTTATTTTTAAAGAATTTTTGACTTTCTGTTAAATATAAACCTTGACCTTAGTTTATTTAAGCTTAAAAAGGCGTGCCCGGCCTTTGTTGGAAGCTGCTTGCATTTATATGAATTGATAAACCATTACCATAAAATTAAGTATTATACTTCTGCTCTCTTATTCCTTGTTTGAAGAATGGGCAGAATTTGTTACGGTCACATGATAAAAGCAATCTCGTGTTCTTCATTGCCTTGTACTTGTTGTTCAACATGTAAAATTTAGATGAAATGTTAAATTTGATAATTAAGTGAATTTTTTTTTAAATTTAAAAAACAATTCTTACGTTATACGTGCCTTTTTAAATCAAGTGCATTTTGTTTACTTATTATTGTTGACAAATAAGTACTCTCTTTTTTTTAAAAGAAAGTTTCTGCGAAAAGCAAGTTGGCAACAGCGAAGTGCATGAACTGATTGGTTGGAAACACGTGATGTCATTTATCATGTGACTGTGACGTCATATGAGTTTAGCCCATTAAATTAAGAAGTATGATTGTTTTTGTATGTGTTGTTATGAATAAATGCGTGCTTTTTGCCATAATTAAATGACTTGTAATCATGTGAGTGGTGATAAGTTTAATTATTTTCAAGGTCTTAATGCATCCTACTGTTGTTATTCGCTAATTCTTTCTAAGTATTGGGCCACACTTAGGTTAGACTTGAATTACTTGTTTATTATTTTTTTCTCCACTATGAAATTATTTATTTTAAGAATAATTTCAAAGATTAGTTTTTAATGGGGAAAGGGGGGATGTGCCCTATTTCCTGATGAAAGTATTTCTCTTTTATGAATTGAGTATTTTTTCCCCAGATATGAATATTTAGTACCATAGTAATTATTGTGACTGATTTTTATCGTGAGAAAGTCCATTAGAAAGTAATTGGACTCGTGTTCAGAGACGAAAAAGCTGTGTGTATTTCACAATTACACAATTCATTCGTGATCATGTAAAAAATATGCATTTCCAAAATTATCGTTTCCAAATCTAGGTGGACTCTCTGTTTTCAATTAACCTCTAACGTGGTTGCCTGAACAGTTCCGTTCTTATTATTATAAAAACTTGTGGGTATCAATAACCTCTTGATTAGTTTTTTTTCTTTCTCTCTCATTTTCTTTTACATATAAGAACGGAACCAGATGAACCAGCTTCGAAAACGCATTTTTCCCTTTCAGATGGTCGTAATGGTGTGCTGCTGTCGGCGAAATCTGGAACCTGTTTAATAATCATTTCTCAGAAGGCATTAGTCTTAATTGACCGCGGAGAGACGACGGCAAAGACAAGGGAGGAAAAAAATGTAGCAATTTGATACATAACTAGTGGGTTCCCTTTTATCGAGTCCATGTGGAAGGAAACCCAGTTACTCGTATTGCTTCTACATTGGATATCTATAGATTCCATGAATTGTGGAAAGTTGATATCTGTGCTTTAGCAGTTCAGCCATGTAGAAGGATTAGTTAATGTGTAGAAGAAAGAGTTAACTTATTTTTTTTATCTTATAAGATCATGATAGCTTCCATTAAATTAATGGTCATTTTTCTTTCGCAATAACACTTATAATTAATTAACTGTAAAGTCATCTTTTAGACAGCAGTTTTGCAATTTTAAAAAGATTCGGTAGCAGTATGTAATTTTTGTTGCATCTCCAATCCAACAGTGGGACTACATTCATGACGGTTACATAATAAATGCAATCACGCAATCTCCGTTGTATTCAAAAGTGATATCAGACTTGTGCATGTTGTTTTCCTTGCAATATTTAGATAAAATTTCAAATTTCATAATTGGGTAAAGATGTTCAAATATTAAGGTTCCTCAAAAAGTTTTTCAAAATTTAAAAAAAAAAAATATCTACGCTCGTGTATTTTTAAATTAAAAGTACAGTTGGTTTGTTAAGTCCATTATTATTGTTGAAAAATATATATTTTTAAAAGAAAGTTTCTGTAAAAAGCAAAAGTTGGCAACAACGAAGCACATGGATGGATTGGTTGGAAATACGTGATTGCAGTTTTGTGACTATGACGTCACACGAATTTAACCTATGGAGGAAAACGTAATACATTAAATATAATTTGTATAATAATTGGATAATAACCTAGAATATAAATTATAAATGTTTCCATTTAGAAGTAGATAAGTGAAGACCAAAAAATGTAATCAATTACAAGAATTAATTCAAATATGTGAATAGTAATAATGTGTAGGTAGGAGAATGTTGAGAATAGACTAGGGCTTGTATTTTATAGTAATAATTTATAATAAAATTTCCTTTTCTCACTTATGTTCTTTCAATTCTATTTTGCACTCATGTCCAATAATTAAGCCATTAAAAAAACTTCAATTTAACGTTAATGCGTGTGTGTAATTTCGATTATGTTAAAAATGTTTGTAATATAAAAATTCTAAAATGTGTTAAAATTGTTTGTGAAATCCCTATTTTTGAAATATGATATATTTATATGTAGTCTATATTGCAACATGGTGTCTTTCTCAATATATGAGGAAAAAATTCTAAAAGTATCAACACGTATATTATTTTAGATGTTGTGATTACTAATTTAGATTTATTGCGAGTTTCCGTGTTTGTAAAAATTGTACGAATTTAAATATGGTTAATCATAAGAGGTAACTGCTAAGATTATACAGGATATAATTTTTTTTAAAAAAATCCAATTATTTATTTGTTAAGTTTAGTCACTTGCTAAAAAAACATGCAAATTACTTCAGTGACCTCATGCGAGTCAACTTAATGAGCTTGGAAAGAATTGGTTGGCAGCCATGATGAATTGAAGCATTTATAAAGTGTTCTAAATAGGAAAAAAAATAGAGTTTTTTTTCTCTCTTTGCAACGGTGTCGTTATACTTTAAAAAATTAGAGGGGACATGGGAGAGATTCGTTTTGTGTGGATTAGTGAATTAAATTGGAAGAAAGCGTGGTTTATTTTTGAAAAGCAAGTATTATTGCAGAATTCACTTAAGGCATGTCTTAACAAACAGAGTTGTTACAGCTGAAAGAACTTGCATTTTGTGATAGATATCGGCCCACGTAGACAGATATCTTCGACAATGAAGCAGGCTGAGAACCTTACCGTGGAGGCCCTAAATTCCCCTCAATTTTCCAATGGCTTCACCCTTACCGATGCCGTAAACTCACCTCCCAACCAGGTAAAAAGAACAAGAACAACTTCCAGAATTTAATTGCAACCGCATAGTTTCAACCGCTGTAGCCAGGTTACGTACAAAACACTTTAAATTGATGAAAATATTCCCTGATGTCGCGCGAAAGAAGTTACAATACTTGTCCACACTGTCCTGACATTCAACTTTGTTCTAATCGTATTTTTAACTGTCTTTCCATACATTGGCTGAACTCACCACATAGACCTAAGCCTCACGAAAGATGAACTAACTGCCTTTATTCCCCAAAGGTCTTCGACATTGCAAGGGCCGTTTTGGATGCCTTCGGCGCCATTTGATTTATCTGTACTACCTGGACAAAACAACAAGACATGATTTTGTTTTATGTGCAATACGAATTAAGGGAAACGGGGGAGGGGGGTATACATATGAATTTTTCACGTTTGAAATAATTAAAAAAAAAGTATTTTTAAATAATAACTATTTTACTGATTACTTGTTGGGTTACTAACATATTGATAAAGAAAAAGGTTTTCCAGAGAATTATTAAATTTAAGTATGGAGTTGATCCACAAAATGTCTGCAGTCAGTGGCGTAACGGAGAACATTCGGGCCCCCTGCAAAGTCAGGTCTTAGGCCCCCAAGTTGTATTTTACAAACTTTTTTAGGAACTTGGAAGCAGTCAGCCTTTGGGCCCCTAGAAAGATGTACGTTACGCCACTGTTTGCAGTGACCACTTGTATCAGATAAAATACGATTTATTACAATTAAGTTCATGAGAATTTTAAATAGAAGTTCTATGTTAAAATCTTCAAGAAACTTTTTTATGAAAAAGCGAAATAAAGATATGTATCACTTTTTTATTATATCGAAAATTAAGTTTTCATAGATCTATTTTATGAGGAATATATGAAATGGTACACACAAAACAGTTTCGCCAAATAAGAAAAAAAAAAACTGAATGTATTATATTGTGTCCTACAATGGCGTTTTTCAGTTACTCGTTTTATTTTGGGGTTGTGCAGTTCCAGCTGTTCTGGTTATGCAAATCGGCTCGAAAGAGTATTACGCCATAATTTTTTTCTACTTCTGTGTTTGCCTTGTTCTTTTTTTCATGAATTCTTTTATCTAGGGTTCACTTTCACTAATTCGGATTATGGCTGTAACCACTTCGGAAATTTAAAACCGTTTTAGGCTTTCCTCCCCGCGTCTGTTGCGGTTTTTGTCTGTTTCCATCTGTCGAAGAAGCCTGTGTGTGTTAACAAGTTGTATGTCTGGTAATTGTAGAAGTTTTTAACTCTATAGGGAGAAAAAAACTTCCTCTTTTTAAAATAAAAACTCTATCTTATGTATTGAATTTGCAGCTATTAATTTCAAGGTTATTTTTCGTAGTCAGTCTTTTTCTTTTAAATTAAATTAGCGTGCTTAAATTTTTAGATTTTTTTTAGAATTGTAAAAACAAATTTTTAATACTGCATTTTATTATTGTTTTTGACAAAATAATTTTTTTTTCTCTTTATATTAGTTAAATTCCTAAAACGAGAAATATCAAATATGAATATGAAATAAAATCGGAAAAACAAACCACTTTTTTTTTAAAAAAAAAGAAATTAATTATTATTTATTATTTTTTTCCCCACTTTTGTGAAACAAAAAACAGATGTGACGCCCATTAGTATTGTTCCGTTAATAAAAATACATTTTTTTTCATAAATTTTTTATGGGGGAAAACGATGAGTTCTATAAATATATTAGCGTTGAAATTAAAATTCTTTTTCCTTTTTAGGAGATTTAAAAATTAAATGCTGTTTTTATTCGCTCTGATTTATTTATTTTAGATCTGAGATGAGAACAGATTTATTTCTATTAAAAATTTTAACTAAGATTTTTTTTTTTATGATAATTGCTTTTTTTAAGTATTGTAAGTATATTTCTGGAATCTAATCAGTATTTCTAATTAGTTTACGTCGTTATATATTTATCGATTATAAAACAGTTTATTGATTCGATTAAATCACATAATTGATTGACATTAAATAAATTCGTGTGTTGGTTTTTCTTTGTACTTTTGGTTACAGTTATAACTTCATTGCTTTTTTTTTGCTTACTTTATTGTTTCCTGTTTTTCTAATTATGAAAATTTCATAAATGCACTTCATACCAACTACGTCATAATCAATCCAAATTAAAATAAATTAATGAAGGTTTGACATAAATCAAAAGAAGGGCTTTTACGTATTTGCCATGAGTTTTGTTTTATCAAACAAGTTTTTTTTTTTCCCGAGAATGATCATGACAAAAAATTTTTGAAATCGGATTACAAATTTATTTTCGCAATACTTATATTCAAAATTGTTATTTTCTATTATTTTGAAGGTGCTAACGACGTAGCATTGATATATAAGTAAACATTTTTCAAGGTTTATAAATACTCCATAATTCTTTGTCAGTAGTACATGTACATTTCTCTTCTGACAATGGATAATTTTGGAGAAAAAACATTATGCAACACACACACATTGCATGCTTCAATAGCCCGTCCGTGAGTTTTATTTTGTTTTCGTGTAAGTTATTCCTTTTTTTAAAAATGAAATGAAATATTTGTCGCTGTAAAATGAGAAATGACAGCCATTATTTTACATTTCTATAAATTTTTTAAACCACTAATTTCGTTATGTATGCAGTTTTGGATGAATTTTTTGTGAAGTTTATTGCTAATATACAAACTTATTAAGCATTTTGATACGAAATATTGTTTTAAAATTTTAAATACATATTGTAAAGATAATCTCTTCTCCCCTGGCAAGTATTTTGTTGGATAGTTGAAGGTGAAAAGTGCTATATATTTATTAAATTTTTAGTTTTAAGTAAAATAATACCTTTAGGTAATTTACATTATTTATTAGTAACGATAAATACATTCATATTAATTATTTTTTATGAAAGATATTTTTATTGTAAAAAAATATTATTTTAGGTAGGAAGACTCAAGTAAAATTTAATATTTGTTTCTGAAATTGAATAATATTCTGACCAATATTTTGGTCTGAGTCTAAAAATATCACAACAAAAAGTATCCTTAATTTCTTTCAAAATATAATATTTTTTTAAAAAATAACATTGACCATGAACTAGATTGCAAAATTATTTGTATTTTTCTAATACAAACAATTGCAATTAATTACATCTTAATTTTTTTTGTATGGAAAAATATATGAATGAAAGTGTGTAAACTAGTTATTAAGCCAAAATTCGTTTAATTTTTTGTAAAGTTAATGTGATACTTATGTTAATTTATCATAATTTGTTTATAATTCACTATCATACTAGTAGTTGAATTAAAATTGGATTTTCTTTATTAGAAAAATCAAAAAAGTCAAACTTTTCCCTTTCCCAATTTAATTCCCCCCCCCCCCTTTTCTTGCTAATAGAATTTTGTATCGATGAAAAAAACATATTTTTGTACAATTACTAGCATTACACCCGGACTGTTTAAATATAGTCTATTTGCCAACAAATCAACTAAAACCCCAACCCTTTCAATATAATATTTATTTTTTCTAAACTATTGTAGTGTCTTTTTTAAAAATACAATATAATACACACTTTCCTTTAGTTTAATGATTACAGCATTAAATTCTTTTTCAACATTTTTTTTTGGAAGAATGGATAAAAAGACTTAAAGCGTGGAATGATCTAAGTGTCTCATGTTTCGTGATTATATAAAAGAATGCATATGGCAGGGGAAAAAAAGGCATGTTGCTTGTTAATATAATCGTTATCTAAATGATTATTTTGATTCGATCCTCAAGGGTTTGTGACATGTTTATAGGGACGAAAGAGACAGGAGAGGAATCTTTGAAAGCTTTCTATCATCAGTGCATCCTGTTTTCGGTCTAATTACTGCTTGTAAGGATAACAAAGCATCAAAGCTGTTGATAGTTCGCTGCGAGAAATTCCGTAAAAGGATGTTGTATGAAAAGAAATTTTTCCTTTTCATCCTTTTAAAGAAATTGGATGTTATTTGATGTTTTGTGTAAGAATTGGACTGAGAAAGCTTTTGTGAATACATACGATGGACAGTTAATTTATTTCGTCTGTTTTAGCATTTTGCAAATTTCTAAATATTAATTTAGTAATAAATGTATTCATTGGGAAAAAAATTCCTCTCTTAATTAGTACTTTTTTGTATCCATTGGTTTTTATTTAAATAATACACTTCTATGTTAGTAATATAATCATTAAAGTTATATAGTACTTTAGATGCATTTGATTTTTAATCTTATCAATAATTGATGCTTTGTTTTATTTTTAAAATTGTAATCGCAAAAAATTTCGTCTCTTTCACGTCTGTTTTTTTTTTTGCTATTTGGAAGATCTTATTAAAATTGTCTGAATCAATCAAGATTTTGTCTAAAAATAATTTATGTGCAGGAAATATGCTAATAAAAATCGATTATTGATCCTTGATTGACTCATCAATCATCAAAAAATGTCTGAAAAAAAATAGTAACTATATATTAAGCAATGCGCTTTTGTGGATTGCTCTGTGCATTCTAATTTTATTGCTTAGGCACAATCCATTTCATCTTCTGCATTTAAAGGTATAATTTATTTTTGTATTTGTGTTGTATTAAATGGCTATAGCTAAATTAATGATGTTTATTTACTTCTTGTCTTGCATATGAAAGACACTTAAGTGTCCGCCCCCCCCCCCTCAAGATGAACCTCATTTCAAAACTTCTTTTATACCTCTTTTCTGCTTTTCTCGTTTTACCTATAACTTTTCTTATCTTTTATTACTCTTACTGTAAATTCTGAAATTGGAATTAACTTTGAAAATATTTTCAATAAAACATTTTAGTGCTGTGCATACAGTTATCATTGAAAATTTCATTGTGGCGTAGTTGATTTGTCGCTGGCCTACTTCACCCAAGGTTGCGGGTTCGACCCCGGCCCAAGTCGATGGACCTTCATGATGCAGAAAATCGACAGCGTCCATGTCGTATGATTATGCGGCATGTAGAAAATCCCTTGAGTGCCCGTTTGGTTTAGGTTCTCTCGGCAAAATTAAATTCCTAAGTACAATTTCGCATCGTCAAAGCTCAGGTGTCTCCCTCTAGGAAGGAAACTGGGTGTCAAAATTACTTACGGCAATTGGTATCGCCTGTATGGTGCCGTACTAAGTTTGCAAAGGTAAAAATACTAATCCGCAACCCCATTAGAGGAAAAAAATATTTTTATAATAATTTTACGCGAAATTGAAATACGTGATATCAAAGGTAAAACTCTAAACATTTACATATTATTTCGTTTTATGTGGCTTACAAATAGTCCATTATGACTGACATTTGATTAACATTTTTCTCTGTGCAAAAAAATCTGATTTTTAATTGTCAGCTTTTAATAGTATGTAATATTATCGAATATTTTACATGAATTAATGACATTCTGTTAAATAATTAGAATTTTATTTGCATGACAATTTATTTGCAAAATATAAAGGAACATAAAAGGCTTAATTTTAAACCACCTTATTCGGAAAGGAAAAAAAATAGTAGTTTCGGTTCCGCGAAAGATAAACATATTTTTCAGTAAAGCGGAATATTATTCATCCTTGAAACTAACATTAACCTCTTAGATTAAAAAAATGGATGGAGAATTTATGCAAAACCTGATGTCTTTCCTTATGTCTCCTCTTTTAATCTTATTTCATCTCGTCTTTAATATAAACAACCCCTCCGCATGTACCTCGACGTATAAAGACTGCATACAGTTTATGTATTGATATATAGTCTTGCCTATCAAAATAATATCCACCCCTGCTCCTTCCAGGACAACGCCCCATCCCTGTAGGAATAGGGAAACACAGAAACTTCTACAGGCAGTGTATAAAATGAAATTGTAATCTGGCATCTGGATCATATTTCATTCTAATCTCGTAGCCGCCTACCATATATGTATTTTTAAACGGTATTTTATTTTTATCGCTGCATATGTGCCAACGATGCCTTCCCACCCCTAGCAAGCTTACAATGCAGGTTAGGCCACCTACAGTCATATTTATTATGCCGTACACCGACTGGAAGATTTGTACGGCGACGCCGTGCCTGACCTCGTGGTTATCAATCCAGGTGACAAACTAACAGTTTCTTTAAAATTCTGGAAATTCATTTTATTCACCGTGAAAAAGGAGAGAAAAATATATGGACAGATTTTTAAATACGATCTATTTATCGCGTTGGTAATTGTATGATTATATGACCTCTTGGAAATGAAAAGTTTTATTGGCAAAACAAATTTATATGCTATTTGTAAGAACTATTTCCAATTTAAATGAATGATTTTTTTTTAAGGATGATTGAGAAATTCTCCTTTATTTTGAATTTATCTTGAAGTTTTAACGTATCGCGCGTGAATGGATTCAAGAGTATATTATATACCATCAGTGGTGCACACAAGGGGGGGGGGGGCCCCGGGCCTCCCCCCCCAGGCGCTTGATTTTTTTTCTCAATTGATTTAATCCTATGTATATAGTAAGTAAAATGTAATTAAATATAATATTTGTAATTAATAATTAATTTTATTCATTAATGCTAATTATCCATTCAATAATTAATTTGGTACTGTTTTGTTCCCGAAAAACGACAAAATCAAATAAATATGTTGCGCTGCGTATTAGAGCATGGTACGAGAATAGTGGACTTTAGACCCCCTGAAAAATTCCTGTGTGTGTGCTACTGTGTACCATTGAAACGTTGCAATAAAATTAATAAATATATATATATTTTGCAACGATTTTTCTTATTTGGGAGGGGGACATTGTTCAAGAAGCTTTTAAAAAATATCTTTTTTTGCGGCAATATTTTTATAAAAAAAACAAATAAAAATTACTTACAGTAATGTTAAATAAATCTATTAATAATATTTCCCTTTCTATCTCTAAATCCGAAATATTAATCGTGGCTTCCGTAGTCCTGTGGTTATGGTCACGAACTCGTGCCGAGGGTTTACAGGTTCGAGCCTGGTGCTACTGAAGAACCTTCGCGAGGGACGGCTGATGCACGTTAAATCTGATGAGCTCAAGTGGGTGAGTGAATATTAACCACGCACTGTTCAGCTACACCATGGCTTTTGGCGATGGACCTCGTAATTTTGAACCATAGTCAAGTGACGAGGACGACACCTGAGGTGGCACCCCCCTCTCCTAACTACTACACCACACCAACTGGAGGACGTCTGAGCTCTCGACAGATTTAACGTGCATCGCTTCTCTACACGGCGGGTCTTTAGTGGTACTGGACTCGAACTCATGACATTCCTGCCATGATTCGATACCTTGACCACTGGGCTACCGCAGCTCCCTGTCGAGCTCTAAGTCCTCCCATTGGCGTTATATGGTAGTTCGGATTGGGAGCTGTCCGCTCAATTGTTGTCCTCGTCAGTTGACCGAGGTCCGTCGCCTATTGCCCTCGTAGTACATTTATAGAGTGTGACGCGCGCGCGCGCGATAATGTAATTCTCACTCTGTCTCGAAATATTTACCAACTTAGTTCTTTAAGAATGCAAATTAATAAATTCACAATTAACCACTCACTGATTTGAATTGAATATCATTAATATAGGTTAATGAATAATTAATTGCAGTACGCTAATTTATTTTTCTAAAAATTAATCATTTCGTGAGAGCTGCAAGGATCAGGTGTTAACTAATGATCTTGTTCGCTTTTTTTTATTGCATAATTTTCTTTTTTTTCACTGCATGCAAAATTCAGTTTTTTGAATGTGTCTGAGAAGCTTCGAAACCGCGTCTGCTGATATTAGTTATTCATTGATATATTCTCAATTACAGTAATGTTAAACTTGCGGCCCGACAAGTTTGTCGGCACAAAATAATATACCATAAGGTCTGGGGTATGACGCGCACTTTTGACTTAAAAAATAGGATCGAAATTTACGGGTGTGCTTTATACGCTGGGTATAATAACGGTAGCCTTAAAAATAAAGAGACGATGAGCATAACAAACATTTATTACTCTGTACATATCGAAACATTGTTTATTTAAAAGAAATGACATTCCTCATGAACTTATGCCGACTGGGTAATGTTGGTTTGTCGCTGACCTTTAGCACCCAAGGTTATGAGTTCGACCCCGGCCCAAGTCGATGGATTTTCATGATGCAGAAAATCGACAGCGGCCATGTCGTATGATTATGCGGCATGTAAAAAATCCCTTGGAGTGCCCGTTTGGCTTGGGTGCCCTCGGCAAAATTAAATTCCTAAGTTCAATTTCGGATCGTCAGAGCTCAGGTGCCTGCCTCCCTCTGGGGAGGAAACTGGGCGTTAAAATTACTTGCGGCAATTGGTATCGCCTATATGGTGCCGAAATAAAAAGTGATACCAGCTACTTGGGGAATGAACTAGGTCTGCAAAGGTAAAAAATACCAATACGCAGCCCCGTTAGAGGGGAAAAAATGAAAGTGGTTTGTAGTTCTAGAAATATACTATTTTTTCAAAAGCTGGGAACAATACCTCGAATAAATGACTTCAAAACGTAATAGCATTACACATGTACATTTCAGATCTCTTCGTAAAAAAAGGGGTGCGCGTTATATGTCAGATTTTACGGTATATAAAAAAATATATAAATTTCTCCCGAAATTGGGATGATAGTAACAGAGAAGAGATGGCAAGTGCTTCGACATAAACATTAAATTTTTCTTGTTCTTTTATATCTGTTTATTATAAAGTATTATTCGAAATAAACGTTCTTTTCTATGAATATTTAATTATTTTGCGGCCCGCCTTCAGTTAAACCTTGCTTGTTTGACCCAAGTTAATTTTTGAGAGTTTGACACTCTTGCTCAATGATAAAAAGGGGGGGGGGGCTCATAATGTTTTGTGAACGTGCAGAATTCGAGAAATATCCCGCAGTATGCACCTGTAATTGAATTGCCAAAAATGGAATGATAGTGAAGTAAACGAATAGAAAAATGCATGCAATCGAGAAATTGACAGTGGCGGTAGTTTCTTTTTTCAGTGTAATTCTGTATGTGTGTGCGGAAACTTCACCTTGGAGCAGCCAATGAGAAGTGCCGATGTACATTCCTTTCATTCATTGAGTAGCGCTTGACGCTTTTCGTGGATTATATTTTAGTCATTTCATGGTGCACTCGTTATTTATCCACTGTAACCGAAGAGGCCTGACGCAGCTGTTTTTGAAGGTGCATTGCATGCTCGATAAACAAACCTGCCAAACCATAATTTCTCCTATTATTTCCTTTCCTCATCCGGATGCAACAGATGTTCCCAATTCTTCATTTTAACCCGACTGATTCCAAATAAGAAAAAAGAATGCGTAAGGTTTTTGAATTTTGTGTGAATGATTTTTCTTGGTTATACTTTTTCAATACTTCTAACGCAGTTATTACCAACCGTTTGTTGTTGTTGCGGTACACTTTTAACAATTTCAAAATTTGGCGGTACATTACCAAGAAAAAAAGTTTAAAAGAATTATAGTTATCTATTATGATACTATATGATATGATATTATGATACAACACAGTGGCGCAAAAAGGGGGGAGGGGCGAGTTCATACTCCCCAAATCCCTTGATTTTTTCCGATACATTATAATGTATATACGTAAAATTTAACTAAGTATTTGTTTTAATAATTAATTTTATCAACTAATGCTAATTATTTATTAAATAATTAATTTTTTACTATTTTTCGTTCCCGAAAATCGACAAAATCAAAAGAATTTGTTGGGCCGCGCATTGGAGCATGATACGAAAACAGTAGCGCACACAGGAATTTTTCAAGGTGAGGGGGGGTCCGGAGTTGAAAGTTCACCATTCTTGTATCATGCTCCTTTTGATTTTGTCGATTTTCAGGAACAAAACACAGTAAAAAACTAATTATTGAATAAATAATTAGCATTAATTAATAAAAGTAATCATTAATACTTAATTAAATTTTACGTACCATATACTCAGAATTATAATCAATCGGAAAAAAATTAAGGGCTTTGCGGGGGGGGGGGGGGGCCAGGACCCCCCTTGTGTGCGCCACTGTACGGAAATGGTGAACTTCCGACCCTGGACTGCCTCTCTCCCCCTTGAAAAATTCCTGTATGCGCCACTGATAATAAAAATACACTTTGTAAAATAGTATATGATAATTATTTTCAATGTTAAATAAAATAATATATACGGCAAAGACAACGAAATGTTTACTAAGTAATTAATTATAAGAATACATTTAAGGCGATATTTGAGCTTGATGATTTTTGATAATTTCGTTTGTATTTGGTCGTAAAAATGATAATGCCACTCATTTCCTCGTCGACATTTAAAAGTTCCGATCTTTTTTCAATTTTGTTTTTTTATTAATGTTGAAAATTCTAATTCACACAAATAAGATGTAGAAAATTATAACTATTTTTAAAGCTTTTTTGGCTATGATGGGATTGTCGCCTCTAATTTTAATCCAAAATGATTTGACTCTTCCGAATGTGTTTTGAAATTAAATCTCGATTATTACGGAGCGAAATTACCTAGTTCTTCCTCTTCAAAGTTAATGCATATAAAGGTGTATCCGTTATCACGAATGGATTACGAACGCAATCAGATATTTTTATATCCAAATTTAGGATGTAATGAATAAAAAACTCTCCTCTAGTGTTGTCAAATGGTCAATAACAAATTTTTTGAATAGTTTATTTCAATAAAACGGCCAAATGATTCGGCTCCGGATTTTTTTTACTCACAGTATTATAATTAATAATTTAAAAAAAATATTGGCAGCACACAAATGTGCCGCGGCACAGTGGTTGAGAATCACTGTTCTAACGGTTACGAATACGAAGTGATCTGACCGAATTAATTTTGGAATCTGCAATTTTTTGTAGAAAATTGGAAATCCATGTTTTTTTTTTTTTTTTTTTAAATAATCTATAGAGTTTGTACTCGAAAAAGCACATTTGTTTTTTATTCTCTTGTGTTGAAATGACCGTATGAATCGTTAAATGTGTATACATTTAAATCCACTCAACTGTTGTTTAATAAAAGATTTAGTTTATTTAAAACATGTTATTTGTGCAGGTTTTAATCTGTATATTTTTCAGTTATTTTTCTTTCCCCCCCTGGTTTGTTTTCCTTTGCAGTAATTGAAATAAACATTAAAATTAAAGCTGCTTTTTTTTCATTTTGATTTAATTTTCTGAAGAATGTTTATTTATATAAAATAACAATTTTTAAATTTTTTTATTGCTAAGTTTGGAAAGAATAAGGCTTTTCTTCCTCAATGGCCACAATATGAAAAAGTGTAATCTTGTAATTAGTTCGTTTTGGAAACTCGTTAGTATGGAACTCTTTTTCATTTGGATATTCATTATATTTTGATAATGTTTTTGAAATGATTCTTTTTTATTCTTTTTTTTATCATTATATTTTCATTCTTTGTTCTTTTTCTTAATTTTTTATGATTATAAAATGTAATATGAATTTTAACAAAAAGATTCTCATGTTAATTGGTCTATAATAAACAGTATGTGTTACATATTTGAACTTAGAATTTGTCATGACAAGGGAGAGGAATTAGGAACTAAATGAAAACGAAACAATTGTAGGAATATTGTGTCTTCCACTGAATAGCAAACTCGAGGTATGAATAATAATATTTAATAATTTATTTGATTTAAAATACTAGATTAAGTTTCTTACCACTAACCAGCCTAAAATTAATCGGAATTATTCAAGTGTTAAAAAATTGTATAATCTAAATTCCTTAGTTACCAAGGGGGCTGATTTTTTTTAAAATTTAGCTACTAATAAATTGGGCCTGGCCACTTTTCAGATTTCACCAATAATGAATTTCATTTTCAAAAATATGTTACAACTAATACATTTCTTTTATTAAGCTGGATTAAAAAAAAACAAAAAAAAGCAATATTTTGTCAGAATACTTATGAAATTTGGAATTCAAGAAATAATTGAAATGTAACCAAATTAAAAATTTTGCTGAAGTTTCAAGTAGCCATTTTTATCTCGAGGATTGTTCATTGTCAGTTGGCTTTCTGCTCGACATATTGGTCTCTTTAGCCGAGTGGTCAGGATCACGAATTGTTGTATCACTGCGAACATGTTCACGCATCGTTGTTCTTGTCGAGGCGTGGTTTCGAGTTTTGATGCCGCAGAAGACCCACCATGTGGAGGACTGATGCATATTAAATTCGTCGAGGCTGTAAGTCCTCACGTTGGCCTGGTGTGAGAGATAGGGGCGCTGTGTTCAGGTATCTTTCTCGTCACTTGACTGTTGTAACTTTACTCTGTTGCTACTATCTATCTAGATTCAACCGTCACACTTCAGTAACAGTGACAACTCATTATTTACACCTCTCTCTCAAACGCTCCTTTCTCTCCTGTCATTGTATACCCGCACTATCGGGGATACAAATTCACAACAGCGTCATCTATTACCTTAACCGTAATTCAAGATTATTTGGTCCTTAGCCAATAGCCCTGGTGTAGCTTCTAGCTCGATGTTAAACTAACAATAAATCAAAACATGACAGCGAACTTGGCAAAAATTATTTGCTGAAGTCACCAATATAGTATCTTTTTTACAATGGATATATATAATTGTAAGGGGTGTGTGTGTGTGCAGGGACGTCATAAGGCATCTGGAGGCCCTGGGCACTTACACACAAATGTAAGTCCCCTTAGCAAATACATATACAATTTGACAGTACATACGTTGTCAAATACTCGCACAAACTGACCGGAAAACAAATAAATGTGCATGACTTACAATAACAGAAGCCGACTCGACTGACAGCCGTCTTTTGGCTGAATGAGTAATGATGGTGTATGGTGGTGGGTCAAAGCCTGTGCGGGGACAACAGTCATCACAGGTAACCAGTTGACGTATCGTCTAAAATTCCCAGTTTTCTTAGAATACAACCGGAAATAACAATCAACTGTTGAAATTATTCGAATTATCATCTTTTTAAGCTGAGTCGAGAACGAGACGAGGTCCTCATTGCGACCGAGACCCAGGGCCCGCGACCAATTAGTCCATGCCTTAAGACGTCCCTGGGCGGGGCGCCATGTGTAATTGAAGTAAAAAAAAAGAAGATAAATCGCATGTTTCACAAGTGAAATATATTTTTGTTCGTTTTATTAAAATTGGGATGAAATATATATCCCTTGATGGTTGAAATTTGATGACTTCTCAGAGAACTTTAATTTTCTTTCTGTTAGAGTAAATTTGCCTTTTATGTTTCAGATGTGTGATTAAAAAGTCTTTTTCAAAGATTAGGAAGCGAAGAAGTTTTTGTTTTTGGTACTTGTCAAGCAAGATATCTTTCGTGGGCTCATATTCTGATTCTCAAATCAAGTTTTTGTCGCCTGTGTGGGCTTGTCGCCAAGAGACCTCGTACGCTGTAAAATGATGTCTCTTTTAATCATTTCTTATCATCTGAATGGATAGAAGTCTGACGTCGCCAAGGCGGTGGCTCCTCGAATCGCCTCTTTATCTCCAGCGATGAAAGATGTCGAAATACAAATTCAAATTTATGTCGAAAGATGTATTTTTGCAGACACGAGTCTGTTTATTTAATAGAACAGTTCTCTGAAACTCGCCTTGCCTACCCTCCTGGATCATCGGAAATGGAATTCCTCAATGTTCCACTTTGCTTGTTCCATTTTCAAGGTCTCGGTTATTTTGTGAAATTTGAAACCTTCTCTCTCGCTGTCAGAATAAGTTACGGCTCTCTTGTTACTAAAAAAAGGGTTACGCTATGTTATTAACGAGTTCTACGTGACGCGCTTTCAAAGACGTTCTTTGGGGAGGTTTGGCTGTAAAGTGAAACGTATTGTTTGTATCTTGGATTTATTTGTTTTTCTTTGGTTTTTTGCATTTTTTGGTGTCCAATTTAGCACGGCCTTGTCAAAAGAGATTTCTAATGCTTGGTGTCAATATTTATCATGGTGATTTCTGAAGGAATTGATTTGGTAAAGACTATTATTTCTTTTTATTTATCGATTTTCTGAGTTATCATCGCTCAAAATAGATAATTCTTGGGTGGTAGGAATTTCATTATAATTAAAATCTTCTATTATTTCTCTCTGTTGTAGCTTCATTGCTGTCAAGATTGGAAAAATAAAAATATTAACAATTTATATAAATATTTTTTGTTTTATTAAATGTGATTTGTAATCGAAAATTTCTTCCAATGGATTAAATTCTTGACGGTCACATGTTAACTGTAACCACGTGTTCTCCATTGAATTCAAAAGATATTAGATTTGTACTTGTTGTTCTACTTGTACAATAAATATACTTGATGCAATTGCAGATTTCATAATTGAGTAAAATACGTTGAAATATTAAGATTCTTCAAGAAATTTTACAAAATTAAAAAAAAAATTACACTTTTATTTTTAAATTAAGTGCATTTTGTTTACTTATGTGTTTTATTATTGTTGATAAACATGTACTTTTTAAAAAGTTTCTGCAAAAAGCAGAAGTTGGCAATATCCAAGCGCAGGAGCTGATTGGCTTGAAAAAAGTAATTACATTTATCATGTGAGTACAACGTCATGTTAACCTTTTAACTGATTGACTGGAAACAAGTAAATGCATTTATCATATGAGTTCCGCGTCATGTGAACTTATAAAACTGATTGGCTGGAAACACGTGATTGCAGTTATGTGACTATGATGTCACATGAATTAAGCCCATTATCGTTTATTGACTATGCATTGCTTTGGTTGATGCAGATTACAATTTCACTGAAAAAGACATCTTATTTTTACATTTCTAATGTCTTTTATGAACTTTTATATATAAACTTTTAATTCCAAAATATTGGATAAATTTTTTTTAATTAAATCGGATTTTTATATTACAATATTGATAACTATGATAAAACAAACACAAAATATCTGAGAAAGAATGTTATTTGTCGCCCACATTATAGGCATTTAGTAGAGTTACATAATAAAGCCAGGTGAAAAAGTGTTGAGTCACATATGAAGAATAATATATCCTAAGTAATACATTTAGTCGCGAAGAGTTTAAAGAAAATAAGGCAGAAATATATAACTCAAAATGTCCAGCAGTTATAATAAATTGAAGGAAAAAGGAAATATTTCATTTGAAGTTGTTTGAAGATAAATTATCAGAATATCAGTTAAATTACTAGAGCATAAATGAAATGTTATCAATTTGAGGTATTTGTCATTAATTAGTTATTTTATAAATGATAATTAAATTTCAACACCTGCTTTTAAAAATTGCTTACTCACGACAACTACAAACAGATATCATTTTCTTATTTTTCGAAAAAACATATATACATGAAAGCCAAAAACACGTGTACCTCCTTCTAATGACCTGTGCGATGCCCACGCATTGAAGATAGCTCGAAGGGTTGGAAAAAGAGTAGGGGGAAGGGGTAGGTTTTTCATGGTTTATTTGTAGCTTCCGTCGAAGCATGCACGAATTAATTTATAGCGAGTCTGCGTTGCCTTCCCTCTTGAAAAATCAAATGGGTTGATAGATGCGGGTCTTGCTCCTAACCCCACTAAATTAATTTCCAACGAATAAAGCTCTCCGGCGAGAAAGGGTTAAAAATGTGCGGATTTTCAATTGCTGAGCATGGTTGTCGTCACGCCATTTTTGCCCTTCGTTCGACCTCGGATGTAAATATTTGCTGTGGTTTCGGTTATTAATTATTAGGATGACTTTCATGCCAGTTTCCTTCACATGTTGAAAAAAAAGTTATAAGATGACCACCCATAGCGTGGCATTTGGTTGGTATTATGGAAATTATTTTGAAACAATGAGGCCAAATTGTGCACGGCTATTTTCAGTAAAGTAGTAATTTTTCAAAGCGTTTTATGATCATCAATAAATAACATGAAATTATATATGTATATAAGCACGTTTTGGAATATATGTGCAGAATTAAAATGTGCTTCGTCTCTTATTATTTACTTGACATTCATGTATACATTTCCACTTTATAACGAAAAACATTTTTTTTTGTGTGTGTATTGATGCAATTATTTCTTATGTGTTAGATACATCTTATTTATTAAATTTTTTTTTTTTGTCAATAGTTTCTCTTTTTGTTTTGTGGCTCTTAGATTATAGTGGTTTTGAGACATTTGAGGATGGGGCTCTATAATAGTCATTTTAAATAAAAACTCAAGAATTTCCTAAAATCTTGATTATTAGATACTAGTTGAAATACCCGTTCTTTGCCCGGGTTCAATTTTAAAAAATAACATTCAGCTAAAAGCATAATTTTTTTTTTTTTTTTAAAAAATGAGTGCACATTTTTTAAGTATATTTGAACGAACTGCAATTTTTACTGCAAACAAAAGAAGGGAACAGAAAGCATACTTGAATGTAAAAGAGAAAATTAAAATACCAAAAAGGTAAGGAGTAATGAATAAATGGAAATCTACAGTGGCGTACACAAGGGGGGGGGTCTGGACCCCCCCCGAAAGACCTTGATATTTTTTCCGATTGATTATAATTCTAAGTATATAGTACGTAAAATTTAATTAATATTTGTTATTAATGATTAATTTTATTAATTAAGGCTAATTATTTATTCAATAATTAGTTTTTTACCGTATTTTGTTCCCGAAAATCGACAAAATCAGAAGGAGCATGATACAAGAATGGTGAACTTTCGACCCCGGACCATCCCCTTGAAAAACTTCTGTGTGCGCTACTGGAAATCTAAAATATTACAGTGAAGTATATATAACAATAGAAGTTTCAGAATTGCTGTCTCAGAGATTAGTAATTTCAAGTATATTATCATCATCAACAACAGCAAAAAATGCTTAAAGATCAAAATGCTCATTTTATTCAATGTTGTCATAAATATATATTATCAAGCTGGCTTTTGCTGAAAAATAATTAAATAGCATTAACTAAAATCGCGAAAAATTATTGGAAACAGGTGTAGATTGTATTGAACTACTATCAAGAACAGGGGCGTAGTTACCGCCGTATCGGCCTTATCAATGATACCCAGTGGCGCACACAGGGGGGGGGGGGGGGGGGGGG